>JAJPUD010000677.1:218082-257686 GCA_023553655.1 Myrmecobius fasciatus | reverse complement strand
AGATTACAGAAAGTCATCCCCAGGATAGTACACTATGACCAAGTAGGATTTATACCAGGGATGCAGGGCTGGTTCAATATTAGGAAAACTATCAGCATAATTAATTATATTAATAACCAAATTAACAAAAACCATATGATTATCTCAATAGATGCAGAAAAAGCCTTTGACAAAATCCAACACCCTTTCCTATTAAAAACACTAGAGAGTATAGGAATAAATGGGCTTTTCCTTAAAATGATCAGCAGCATCTATTTAAAACCATCAGCAAGCATCATATGTAATGGAAACAAACTAAAACCATACCCCATAAGATCAGGAGTGAAACAAGGCTGCCCACTGTCACCATTACTATTTAATATTGTATTAGAAATGTTAGCTTTAGCAATAAGAGAAGAAAAAGAGATAAAAGGAATCAGAGTAGGTAATGAAGAAACCAAATTATCACTCTTTGCAGATGACATGATGGTATACTTAGAGAATCCTAGAGACTCAACTAAAAAACTACTAGAAACAATTCACAACTTTAGCAAAGTTGCAGGATTCAAAATTAATCCACATAAATCATCAGCATTTTTATATATTACCAACAAAGTTCAGCAGCAGGAGATACAAAAAGAAATTCCATTCCAAATAGCAGATGATAGGATAAAATATTTGGGAATCTATCTGCCAAGGAAAAGTCAGAAACTATACGAACTAAATTACAAAACACTTTCCACACAAATAAAATCAGACCTAATCAATTGGAAAAATATTAAGTGCTCATGGGTAGGCAGAGCGAACATAATAAAAATGACAATACTACCCAAACTAATCTACTTATTTAGTGCCATACCAATCAAACTCCCAAGAAATTATTTTACAGATCTAGAAAAAATAGTAGCAAAGTTCATTTGGAAGAACAAAAGGTCAAGGATTTCAAGGGGATTAATGAAAAAAAAAGGCAGATGAAGGTGGCCTTGCTGTACCAGATCTAAAACTATATTATAAAGCAGCGGTCATCAAAACCGTTTGGTACTGGCTAAGAAATAAAGCAGTCGATCAGTGGCACAGGATAGGATATCAGGACAATTTAGGCAATAACCTTAACAATTTAGTATTCGATAAACCCAAAGACCCCAGCTTTTGGGATAAATACTCACTATTTGGCAAAAACTGCTGGGAAAATTGGAAACTAGTGTGGAAGAAATTAGGGCTTGATCCATACCTAACACCACATACCAAGATAGGATCTAAATGGGTTCATGATCTAGATATAAAGAGGGACTTTGTAAGCAAGTTAGAGGAACGTAATATAATTTATCTCTCAGACCTGTGGAGAGGGAATAAATTTATGTCCAAAGAAGACCTCGAACTCCTAATTGAACACCAGATGGATAATTTTGATTATTTTAAGTTAAAAAGTTTCTGTACAAACAAAACAAATGCAGACAAGATTAGGAGGGAAGCATCAGATTGGGAAATCATCTTTACATTCAATGGTTCTGATAAAGGCCTCATTTCTAAAATTTATAGAGAATTGTCTCATATATATAAGAATTCAAGCCACTCTTCAATAGATAAGTGGTCAAGGGATATGAACAGACAATTTTCAGATGATGAAATTAAAACCATCTCTAGTCATATGAAAAGTTGCTCCAAATCACTATTGATCAGAGAAATGCAAATTAAGACAACTCTGAGATACCACTACACACCTGTCAGATTGGTTAAAATGACAGGAAAAGATAACGATGAATGTTGGAGGGGATGTGGGAAAACTGGGACACTGATACATTGTTGGTGGAACTGTGAACGGATCCAACCATTCTGGAGAGCAACATGGAACTATGCCCAAAAAGTTGTCAAACTGTGCATACCCTTTGACCCAGCAGTGTTTCTACTGGGCCTATATCCCAAAGAGATCTTAGAGGAGGGAAAGGGCCCCACATGTGCAAGAATGTTTGTGGCGGCCCTTTTTGTGGTGGCTAGAAACTGGAAACTGAAGGGATGCCCATCAATTGGAGAGTGGCTGAATAAATTATGGTATATGAATGTTATGGAATATTATTGCTCTGTAAGAAATGACCAGCAGGACGATTTCAGAGAGGCCTGGAGAGACTTGCATGAACTGATGCTGAGTGAAACAAGCAGAACCAGGAGATCATCATACACAGCAACAACAGTATTACATGATGATCAATTCTGATGGACATGGCTCTCTGCAACAAAGAATTGTCTCAAACCAGTTCCAGTTGTTCACTGAAGAAAACCATATACACCCAGAGAGAGGGAAATGAAATATGGACTACAACATAACATTTTCATGATCTCTGCTGACATTTGCTTGCATTGTGTTGCCTTTCTCTGATTCTTTTTTTTTTTCTTGTAGATAGGATTTTTCTTGCATAACTTCTCAAGCATTTCAACATTATTAGCATGTAGTGGACTTCCTGCCATCTAGGGGAGGGGAGGGGACTGGGGGTAAAATTTGTAATGGAAAGCTTTGTAAAGATCAATGTTGGGGAACTACCCATACATATGTTATACAAATAAAAAGCTTTAACAAAAAAAAAGAATCAATAGCATAAATATAGTTATTAAATCCATAGGAGCTTATGAAATCATCAAATGTCAAATGAAGTAGTATATATAGAGAAAAAAAGTCCCAAGACAGGATTGTAAAGGACATCTGGGGTTAAAAGCTGTGATCTATAAAAGAGAGAGGAGTGCTCAGATAGAGAAGAGAAGAACCAGGAGAGATTGGTGTCTGGAAAGCCTAGAGAGAAGAAAGGATCAAGATAGAGAGAAGGCTCAAAAAGTCAAAATCAAAGAGAGTTCAAGGAGAATGAAGACTGAGAAAATGCTATTGGAGTTTATAATTAAGAGATAAAAAAATTTAGAGAGAGCAGTATTAGTTACTTTTTTTTTAATTATATCATAATTTTATTTAGGGGGCAATTAGACAAAAAACAGGATTCATTTTTTTAAGAGGCCACAAGATGTACAAATCTGTTTCTAGGGGAAAACTGGAGAAGGCCAGTTTTTTACAAGCATAAAGTAGAAACTAGGACAATGTTCTACTACGCCTGTATTCCAAAGAGATCATAAAAATGGGAAAAGGATCCACATGTGTAAAAAATGATTGTAGCTACCCTTTTT
The DNA here is from genome assembly GCA_023553655.1 of Myrmecobius fasciatus. Classification (NCBI taxonomy): domain Eukaryota; kingdom Metazoa; phylum Chordata; class Mammalia; order Dasyuromorphia; family Myrmecobiidae; genus Myrmecobius; species Myrmecobius fasciatus. The sequence continues at coordinate 254,542 of JAJPUD010000677.1, read as the reverse complement.
GTAGTGGCAAGGAATTGTAAACTGAGTTGATGCTCATCAGTTGCGGAAAGACTGAATAAGTTATCTGAACGTTATGGAATATTATTGTTCCTTTTTTTTTTTTTTTTTTTTTTTTGCTGAGGCAATTGGGGTTAAGTGACTTGCCCAGGGTCACACAGCTGTTCCGTGTCTGAGACCAGATTTGAACTCAGGTCCTCCTGACTTCAGGGCTGGTGCTCTATCCACTGCGCCACCTAGCTGCCCCAATATTACTGTTCTTTAAGAAATAATCAGCAATATGATTTCAGAAAGGCCTGGAAAGACTTATATGAACTGAGGCTGAGTAAAGTGAGTAGAACCAAGAAAACATTGTACACAGCAACGACAAGATTATGTAATGATCAATTCTGATGGTTATGGTTCTTTTCAACAATGAGGAAATTCTGATCAATTCCAATAGACTTTTGAAGGAAAGAGCCATCTACATCCAGAGAGAGGACTGTGGGGACTGAATGTGGATCACTACATAGAAATTTTCACCTTTTTTTGTTGTTTCCTTGCTTTTTGTTTTCTTTCTCTTTTTTTCCCTTTTTTATCTGATTTTTCTTGTGCAGCATAATTATGGAAATATGTATAGAAGAACTGCACATGTTTAACATATTTGATTACTTGTCTAGGAAAGAGGGTGGGATGAAGAGAGGGAGAAAAAATTTGGAACACAAGGTTTTGCAAGGGTGAATGTTGAAAACTATTTTTGCATATATTTTGAAAAAAACTATTATTTTATTTTATTTATTTATTTTTGCTAAGGCAAGTGGAGTTAAGTGACTTGCCCAGGGTCACACAGCTAGGACGTGTTAAGTGTCTGAGAACAGATTTGAACTCAGGTCCTCCTACTTCAGGTCTGGTGCTCTATCCACAGTACCACCTAGCTGCCCCCAAAACTATTATTTTAAAAAAGAAAGAAACTAGGGTAATGTTTCGTTCTTTAGAGTTCTTACTCTATATATCCTCATTCCTCTTTTTGAAAAGTGAGAAGGCAATACTTTTCCAAAAAATTTTCCCATTTAACATTATTTTTTCCAATTACATATAAAAATAGTTTTTATTTTATTTTTTATTTTATTAATACTTTTTATTTGCAAAACATATGTATGGGTAATTCCTCAACATTAACCCTTACAAAGCTTTCTGTTACAAATTTTTCCCTCCTACTCCCCACCCCTCCCCTAGATGGCAGGATATCCACTACATGTTAATTATGTTAGAATACTTAAGAAATCGAATATATGTATAGTTATTTCCACACATCATTTTTTGTGCAGGAGAAATTTTATCTACAAGAAAGAGTAATCTGATAAAGGAAACACAATGCAAGCAAACATCAATAGAGAACATGAAAATGTTATGTTGTGGTCTACATTTCACATCCCTCTCTCTGGGTGTATATGGCTCTCTTCACAGAACAATTGGAACTGGTTTGAAGCATTTCATTGTTGAAGAGAGTCATGTCCATCAGAACTGATCATTATATAGTATTGTTGTTGCCGTGAATAATGATCTCCTGGTTCTATTCACTTCACTCAGCATCAGTTCATGCAAGTCTCTCCAGGCCTCTTTGAAATCGTCCAGCTGGTCGTTTCTTACAGAGCAATAATATTCCATAACATTCATATACCACAACTTATTCAGCCACTCTCCAATTAATGGGCATCCATTCTGTTTCCAGTTTCTAGCCACTACAAAAAGAGCTGCCGCAAACATTCTTGCACATGTGGGGCCCTTTCCTTCTTTTATGATTTCTTTGGGATATAAGCCCAATAGAAACACTGCTGGGTCAAAGGGTATGCACAGTTTGCTAACTTTTTGAGCATAGCTCCAAATTGCTCTCTAGAATGGTTGGATCTGTACACAATTCCACCAACAATGCATAAGTGTCCCAGTCTTCCCACATCCCCTCCAACAGTTATCATTATCCTTTCCTGTCATTTTAGCCAATCTGACAGGTGTGTAGTGGTACCTCAGAGTTGTCTTAATTTCCATTTCTCTGATCAATAGTGATTTGGAGCACCTTTTCATACATATAAAAATAGTTTTCAGCAGTCACTTATTATAAGATTTTGAGTTCCAAGTTGTTTTTTTCCTTTCCTCTTCTCCCCAAGATGGCAAGCAATTTGGCGTAGCTTATATATATATGCAATTATATTAAACATATTTCCACATCAGCCATATTGTAAAAGAAGAATCAGAACAAAAGGAAAAAAAAAACATGAGAAAGAAAAATGAAAAAGAAGTGAAAATAGTATGTTTTGATCTGCATTTAGACTCCATGTTTCTTTTTCTGGATAGTATTTTCCATCATGAGTGTTTTAACATTATCTTAGATCATTGTATTGCTGAAAAGAGCTAAGACTATTAAAATTGATCATTAGATAATTTTGCTGTTACTTTGTACAATGTTCTCCTGCTTCTTCTCACCTTGCTCAATATCAATTCATTTAAGTCTTTCAAGGTTTTTCTGCCTGCTCATCATTTCTTATAGTACAATAATATTCCATTACATTCATGTGCCACAATTTATGCCGTCATTCCCCAATTGATGGATATTCCCTTAATTTCAAATTCTATGCCACCCCAAAAAGAGCTGCTATAAATATTTTTGTACATGTGAGTTATTTTCCATTTTTTGTGATCTCTTTATGATACAGATGTAGTAGTGTTATTACTGGATCCAACAATATAGAGTTTTATAACTCTGAGCATAGTTCCAAATTCCTCTTCAAAATAGTTGGATCTGTTCACAACTCCACTAACAATGCATTAGTGTCCAGTTTTCCCACACCTCACTAACATTTATCATTTTCCTTATTTGTCATGTTAGCCAAACTGATTGGTGTGAGGTGGTATCTCAGAGTGGTTTCATTTTGTCATTCTCTAATCAATAATTATTTAGTGTTTTTCATAGGAATATAGATAACCTTAATTTTTTCATCTGAAAATTGCCTTTTCATATCCTTTGATCATTTTTCAATTGAAGAATGATTTGCATTCTTATAAACTCAAGTTTTGAGTCAAATTTATATATATTTTAGAAATGAGGCCTTTATCAGAAATACTGGGTAAAAATTGCTTCTCAACTTTATGTTTCCCTTCTACTCTTGGTTACATTAACTTTTTGCCCAAACTTTTTAATGTTACATAATAAAAATTATTAATTTTGCATTTGATAATGTTCTTTATCTCTTGTTTGGTTATCTCTTCTATGGCTTCTCTATAGATCTGACAGGTAAACTATTCTTTGCTCATTTGCTTATGGTATCATTCTTTATATCTAAATCGTGTACCCATTTTGACCTTATCTTGATATACTATGTGAAATGTCAGTCTATGTCCCATTCTGGAAGGCAATACCTATAGAGGAGAAACAGGACAAGAAGAATGTTTGCTGTTAGCATAGAAGAATCTTGGTCCTTAGTTTCTGTCAAACTCAATTTTAAAACATTAAACTCCTTAAGAGCTCACAGCTTGTTTGCAGTGACCTGCTTCAAATGGGTATACTCCTCCAGATTATCCGTAATGCATCAATGAATCTTTACCTTTTATACTGTGTAGTGTCTAACAAAATCTGTAGCTTTTTTTTTTCCATTCTTTGTTTCAGAATCAAGACACTACTCTTGATCTTTGGTGTATTAATCTGATCCAATTCTGCTTGTATTTTTAACCAGTGATCCTGAAGAAACCTTAGAAGCAGTGAAAGACAGCAGGGGAACATTTGAGAGTGGTGGAACTTTCCTTTTCAAATGTCATTGTTTGTTCCTTCTGTTGTTTCTTGGCATTCTGGTTTTCCGGCTTCTTACTTTTCAGCCCATCTGCCAGTTGCCATACCTTTGCTGCTTTCAATATTTCACTATCAGAATCTAAACTGGGATTATGGTAGCAGAGCAGAGTGAAACACTTCATTTGTTCCTCAATTTTTGGCTGAAGACAGTGCCTTATGCTCACAAAATCCTCTGAAAAGGAAAGTGGAGGCATCTATTGTAGATAACCTTTTTCAAGTTTATCTACAAAGGGAAGAAGAGATATAGAATGATAATTAGTAAATATGGAAGAACCAAATGACAGTGTGTTTTTGTTTTGTTTTGTTTTAGATAGGGGAGACCTGGGCATTTTTGCAGGAAGAAAGAAGTCAATAGTGAGAGAAAAATTGAAATAAATGAAAGAGTAGAAAGAGTGGGAATAACAGGGAAAGCAATGTTGGAGGAGATGGAATGGAATGGATAGGGCACTGGCCTTAGGATCAGGAAAATGTGGGTTTGAATTTTTCCTCAGATACTTGTTAGCTATATGACTTTGGAAAATGACTTCACCTCTTTGTAACTCAGTTTCCTCATCTGTAAAATTAGAAAATATTGATTAAAATAAGGGGGCAGTTCATTGTGCTGAAAATTTTCAGGGTCTTGTAGAGTTCCCTCTACCTCTAAATCTATGATCCTATAAACCTGAGCACTTTGACTCCTAATTCATTGATATTTCTGATACAGCTTTGCTTCCTATTAAATGGCATTTTTCAAAATAATTTGCTATATAACATATCATTAAGCTTTAATGAATACAATAATCTTAATTTCAGCTGATACAGCAATATCTGTATTCAAAAATTTGGCTCTATGAAACAAAAATCCTTCTTTCAAAGGGATGAACCTCTCTTAGTGGAATTCTACAGACCACAAGTAAATCAGAAAGAGAGAAATATTTGGATAGAGGAAGCCTTAACAATATCCTTTGAACCATATCACATAGTCAAGCACTTAGGCATGAGATCAGCCCTGACTTTATGGCATGTTTTGTACAATTTAGAAGTTCTCATCTAGTCAAAAACTCACCACGATTGAGGGCAGATGTCTGTCCTCAAATTCTCCTTCAAAGACTTTTTATTTAGTGGGATGTCCAATAGCATACTTTATGCCACAAATAGCAGTATGTAACACTCCACACTTACAACTATAGTCATGGAGTAGATCACAGGTCAGAACCAATGGGCCATATATGGCAATGTTGATTTAACACTGAGTTAAGAGACTGAATTAAGAGAATTTTCTCAAAATTGTCCCAAATTGACAGCAAGAACATATGTATCCATATACATACATACATATATATGTATATATATGCAGGATACACATACATGTATATATGCATATATGAATGGATGGATTTATGTATGAATCTCACCTTTTCACAAAGAAAAATGATGGACTTGATTGCATATTGATATATTTTTTGGACAGAACCAATGTGGAAATTCATTTCAACTTTTTTTCCTTTCTTTTTTTGATGTAGGGTTTGAAGGAAAAGGCAGAAGGAAGAGAGGGTAGATTTGTCCATTGGAAAAAATAAATTTAAAAAGCTAAATAAGCATATTTATTTTATTCTAGAGGCAAAAGTATTGAAGTAGGGAATCATTTGATGCAAGGAGAGCTGTTAGACAGTTTTTGCAATAATCTAGGTCAAAGTAGATTTAAACTCTGCCAATGAATGGAAAGTATAATCCTTTTCTTTGGATTTTCAGTGGATTGTCATAGTTTTTTAGATGTGTATGACCTTAGAAGAAATTAATATTACATTACATATTTTATAAATTATTGCTTCAGGACATAAACTATTCATTTTAATGAATAAAAAATGTAAAACTAAAAGGTTTCTTAGAATAAGAATGCTAACATTTTCTGGGCTCTAAGGATTTCAATTCAACAAAGTGCCTACTATGTTCCAGGCACTGTGCTAAATGCCAGATATATCAAAAGAGGCAAGAGACAGCCCTAAAAGAGTTTACAATCTGATGGGTGAGAAAACCTGCAAACACATAAACATAAGACAAGAATGTAAAGGATAAATAAAAAAATAATAATTTAAAAGGGAGAACACTAGAAGTAAGGTTGGGGAAGGCTTCCTATAGATGGTAGGATTTTAGTTGGGATTTAAAAGGATACAGGGAAGTCATAGTTAGACTACAGGAGAAGAGTGCTTTAGCAATGGGGAACAAGCAAAAAAAAAAAAAATGACTGGAACCAAGAGATGGATTGTCTTGCTTTTGGAACAGCTGGGATACCAGTGTCACTGGATGAAAAGGACATGTTGGGGCATAACTAGAAAGGTAGGACAAAGCATAATAGATTCTTTCTTGTCCCCAAGGAATTTATATTTTAGTGGGAGAAACAATGTTTTATATGAGATAGTATGACAGCAGAAAATGTGCTAGATTTGGAGTCACATATCATGGGTTGAAATTTTGGTTTAAACATTTACCAACTATGTCAATTGTCCTCTCTGTGCCTCAGCTTCATCTTTTTTAAAATGAGGAGATTAAACTCAATCATGGTCTTTTCCACTTCTGAATCTATAATTCTATGAACATAAAAAGTCCAAAGAGGTAAAGTAACTTACAGCCAATTAAGGTGCAAAAGTAAAAAATTGAACCTAGATCTTTTAATTACAAAGCACATTATATTTCCACTATATTTTGAAATGGCACATCAGTGTCATTTCTACTAAAAGATAGCACTCAAATCTTTGTAAATTATTTCAGTCATTTTTATATCTCTGGGTTTCAATTTCTTCATCTGTGAGTCAAGAGAACTGGAAAAATAATAATAAATAAGTAATTATTTCTATAGTACATTACCATTAATAGAGAATTATCTTCCACAACAACCCTTTAAAGAAGGAACAAGTTCTGAGTCAGTAAGGTACAGTGAAGAGAATTCTGAATTCAAAAGACCTAGTTCAAATCTTAGCTCTCATACTTCTCTTGGTAACTTGGGTAAATCACTTTAATTGCAGAATAGATATGTTTTTGCATTGGTAGGGAAGGTTTCTTTCTTGGGTCTCAGGCTAATAAGAACATAGAATAAATAATAAGTTACATTATATGCTAACAACTGGAGAGTCCAAATCTTTTTTTTTAAAGTGGTTGAGGAAAGTGAGGTTGAGATAAGTTGAGTGACTTATCTAGTGTTACTCTGCATATAAAATGTGCTTTCATTAAGTGTAGAGATCTAGTAAATGCCTGAAATAGGATTTTCATTTAGATAATCTGGGCCTTTCTTTGCTGCCATTAATGGCTTCTATAAATGTAAAAATGCAGGTTTGAAGTAGATAATCCCTAATATTTCTGCCAAGTCTAGATCAATGACCTTATAGTATTATTATCTTTACTATATTAATGAAAAAACTACTCAAAGGAGTTTAGTACTTATCCATCAGATGTTTCAAAACAATCAGTGCACAAGAACAGCTGGTGAGAAGTGGAGCTGGCACTAAGATCTGATTATACCACATTATCTGTCATTGTACCAAAACATTGTCATACCTACTTTGGAAGTCTTCCATTATGGGAATGCCTTCCAGTTTCAATTCTTTTGAAGAATCCTTCCCTTCCTTCAAGATAAAATGGAACCATTGCTTTCTGCATAAAATCTTTTCCCATTCCAGTTATTAGAGCCTTCCCTATATTTTATTTAATTACTTTTTATTTATCCTCTTTTTTGTATTTATCTAACATAAACCTACATACGTATATGTTGTCTTCCTTGTCAAGATATAAACTTCTTATAAGAAAGTAATGTTCTATTTTTGTAATTTGATATCCAGTGCCTAGCACATATCTTTTTACCCAGCAAGTGCTTGCTTGCTTGATCTATATGGATAGTACAAAGTTCCCATATTCATGGTGGAATATAATAAAAAATGAATTGCTTTATTTGAAAAATTGCTTTATTCTCATTACCTCTGTCCCTCTTGATAAACTTTCTGAGTCCACTTCAGGGAATTGAAAGGATTTTAGGACTTTTATTTTCAAACTATCCTGGGGACCTAGGTATGTCTTGATATTCCTTATTCCAGTACCCTTAGATGATTAAAATATTGACAAAAGAATGTGTTATTTCATAGTATAAATCAGTTTGATTCAAACTGTGGCTTTTGTTAATGCCCCTTCAGAATTTCATAGAAATGAACTTAGTTTCTGATGCCATGACTTTTTGGATTAAGCATAAAAATATTCTTGAAGAAAATATTGATTAAAATAAGAGGACAGTGCATTATGCTGGAATCCCCATTATCTAAATGGGGAGTCAGAAGATCTCTTTCAGTCTCAATTTCCTTATCCATATTATTGTTTGCCAACTATGTTATTTCATCTATGTAATTATGAAACTTCCCTTACTAATTCATATCTATTCTGCAATTTATAATCTTAAGAGAGTTATCTGGAACACTGCAAGATTAAGTAATAATTGTGATAGTGATAATAGTGATGACAAAATATTGACAAAGCACTTTAACATTTATAAAACATATATTTATATCATTAAATTCTTATAGCAATTCTCTGAGATAGTTGGTATTATTTAACCTCAATTTATAGCTAAGGAAAATGGGGATATTAATAGTAGTGACCAGTCTAGGGTCACACAAGCAATAAATAAAAAAAATAGAACTTGTAAATCAGCCTCTGTAAATCTCCTTGTAACCAAGGTCTGATTTCTATCCACCCTTCTGCCTTTCCACTATAAAACAGAATTAATGATATCTAACAAGAAACAGTGTGGCCTAATGGATAAAAGGCTTGCCTTGAGATCAGGAAGACTTGGTTTGAAATTCTGCCTCTTACATATGCCCATGTACATGACTAATAACCCTATCAGAGCCTTAGAAGGTTTCTAAAACTAAGTTGTGATGAGTTGTCAAATGAACTTAAATACCCAAGAATTTCCCCCATTTATGAATAACTAGTATGCCCTGAAGACTGTAAAGTGTTTTATAATTATGAATTATAATATTGAATAAAAATATGGACTGGAATAGGGAATTAATTCAAAATGTAAAACTGATAAAATGGTTTATCTTCAATAGTCACATGTGTTTTAAATAATTCCATTATATTCTGACTTTAGCAAAATCTACTGATTATGTCTCAATAATTCCTTCATACGTGTGATTTAAGATTCATATATGGTTTCCTCCTCTACCTACCATGAAAATGAAGGAATGTCATCTTATTTGTAGCATTTAAATACATTTATGGGTTTTGTACATTTATGTTTCTATTCATAATTGTATATTCTACATTCTTTTTTGTTTGTTTGATTGATTGATTGTTTTTTAATTGGTGGGGTAGTTGTGGTTAAGTATTTGCCCAGTGTCACACAGCTAATAAGAGTTAAATGTCCAAGGTCAGATTTAAACTCAGATCTTCTTGGCTTCAAGACCAGTGCTCTATCCACTATACTATCTAGCTGCCCTATTATATATATGTGTGTGTGTGTGTGTGTGTGTGTGTGTGTGAAAAGTAAAATGTATAGAATATATGTATATTCTATACATTTTACTTTTCACAAAGCAAAGTACCTAGCTCATGGTATACCTGTGTAATAGGTCACACAGGTATTATATTTACCATTTTTAGATTTTAAAAAATCCATATTTCTCAACGATTGGGTAACTGATCCAGGATCACACAATTAGTTACTATGTGAGGCATTATTCATAACCAGGACTCTGGATTCCAAGGAGTCTCTCTTAGATAAATTCTTCAAGACCATTATGCTTCTGGTGCTCTGGCTGCCTATCCACAAAAAAGTTTCCTTTGTTACTTCTAATGGGTAAAGTGGTATCTAAGAAATCTAATATTGGAGAATGGAGCACCAGCTGCAATAGGACGAGACAGTGTAATATGATTTGGTTCGGCATGGCTTCTGCCTCTGCCTCTCGTTGCCCTCCAGTGTATCCCCATGAAACCTTATGTCCTGAGTCCCACATACAGGAAAAGAGATGCCTTGTAGCATTTCTCCCACAATTTTAGAGGAAGGAAGTTTCTCCTCTCTCTCTTCTGCCCAGATGTTACTGTCCTCCCTTTTTCCCTCCCCTGAAGGTTTGGAGATAGAGGCAGTCAGAACTACTGAATCATTTCTATGTTGAAAAGAATATCAGGTAATTATGTTCTTTAACCAGGATAGCTTATTTTTGTTTACATGAATTTCATATATTTAGCTTCAATATCTAGGACTGTATTTTTTTTTTTCCATTTCTCTTCTACTAAGTTATCTCTGTTAATTTTCTGGTTGCTTAAGAATGTTTGGCTGTTTCCCCTGTTCTCATAAAGTTAGTAAATTCCTGGTGCTCAGTTTTTCTGAGCTCTTAAATTTTATTATTGTGAGTTTTTAGATGTTCTTTCTGGCCTGTGTTTACATTAATAATGCATTTAGTTTCTCATAACTAATACTCCTTGCTACATAATTCTGCTTGGTGAATCACTGCTGGGGCCAATAAAAGGCATTTTTTTGCTAACAGATTCTGCTCCCCAAGCAACCAAAATAAAGCTGCCTAAATGGAAGAAGTCTTCATAACTAAAAAGAACAGATTTTTGTGTTAAGATTTCTCAATGAGGGACTTATTAAATTACCAGCTTTGCCACAGGGAGTCATGCTAAATAGGAGATTGTTTGTCAAGGGAAAAAAAAAGTCAGTTCTATTTTGGTAAGGCTAAGTCATTAGCTTAGCAGTATACATTTATGAGTATAGAGTGAAAGACTTTAGATTCTTTTAGGCTAACCATCAGTTCAGCCTTTAGTACCATAAAAAGCCATGATTCTTCTATTAGACACAAGAAAACCTTAGCAATCATATTACTTAAAGCAAGAAGCATAGCCTATTTAACCAACAGTTGTAATGAACATTTGTTTTTGAAGGAACTAAGTGCAGATTTTCTTAAACAATTACCATTCAGAAAGTATTGAAACTCAAGATTATCTAATTTTGTCCTTTTTAGTGATAAACTAAGCACAAGACTCCCATAAAATAGAAACGGATAGCAGACTGGATTAAAAGCCAGAATCCTACAATATGTTGTTTACAAGAAACACATCTAAAACATAGAGATACATACAGAGTGAAGGTAAAGGGCTGGAGCAGAATCTTTTATGCTTCAAGTGAACAAAAAAAAAGCAGGGGTAGCAATCCTTATCTCAGATCAAGTAAAAGCAAAATAATTAAAAGAGATAAGGAAGGAAACTATATTTTACTAAAGGATACCATAGACAATGAAGCGGTATCAATATTAAACATATATGCACCAAGTGGTTTAGCATCCAAATTCCTAGAGGAGAAACTAACAGAGATGCAAGGAGAAATAGACAGTAATACTATACTAGTGGGGGATCTCAACCTTGCTCTCTCAGGATTAGATAAATCAAACCACAAAATAAATAAGAAAGAAGTTAGGGAGATAAACAAAATGTTAGAAAAGTTAGGTATCACAGATCTCTGGAGGAAAGTGAATGGTGATAGAAGGGAGTATACTTTTTTCTCAGGGGTTCATGGAACTTATACGAAAATTGATCATGTGTTAGGGCATAAAAACCTTAAAATCAAATGCAGAAAAGCAGAAATAGTAAATGTATCCTTTTCAGATCATGATGCAATAAAATTCACATGTAATATAAGGCCAGGAGAAAATAGACAAAAAGTTAATTGGAAATTAAATAATCTAATCTTGAAGAATGAATGGGTGAAAGGCAAATTATAGACACAATCAATAATTTCATCCACGAGAACGACAATAATGAGACAACATACCAAAATTTGTGGGATACGGCCAAAGCGGTTATAAGGGGTAACTTTATATCTCTAGATGCTTATTTGCATAAAATAGAGAAAGAGAAGATCAATGAATTAGTGTTACAATTAAAAAAAAAAACTAGAAAAAGAGCAAATTAAAAACCCTCAATTAAATACCAAATTGGAAATTCTGAAAATAAAAGATTAATAAAATTGAAAAAAGAAAACTATTGAATTAATAAATAAAACTAAGAGGTGGTTTTATGAAAAAACCAACAAAATAGATAAGCCTTTAGTTAATTTGATCAGAAAAAGGAAAGAGGAAAATCAAATTGTTAGTCTCAAAAATGATAAGGGAGAACTTTCCTCCAATGAAGAGGAAACTAGAGTAATAATTAGGAGTTACTTTGCCCAACTTTATGCCAATAAATTTGATAATCTAAATTAAATGTAGGAATATCTACAAAAATATAGATTGCCCAGGTTAACAGAAGAAGAAATAAATTATTTAAATAGCCCCATTTTAGAAAAAGAAATAGAACAAGCTCTTAATCAACTCCCTAAGAAAAAATCTCCAGGTCCAGATGGTTTTACATGTGAATTCTACCAAACATTCAAAGAACAATTAATTCCAATACTATACAAAACTATTTGAAAAAATAGGGACAGAAGGTATACTACCAAACGCCTTCTATGATACAGATATGGTGCTGATAGCTAAACCAGGTAGGGTGAAAGCAGAGAAAGAAAACTATAGACCCATTTCCGTAATGAATATTGATGCAAAATTTTTAAATAAGATTTTAGCAACGCGATTACAGAAAGTTATCTCCAGGATAATACATCTTGACCAAGTAGAATTTATACCAGGAATGCAGGGCTGGTTCAATATCAGGAAAACTGTCAGCATAATCAATTATATTAATAACCAAACTAACAAAAACCATATGATTATCTCCATAGATGCAGAAAAAGCATTTGATAAAATCCAACACCCATTCCTATTAAAAACACTAGAGAGTATAGGAATAAATGGGCTTTTCCTTAAAATGATTAGTAGCATCTACTTAAAACCATCAGCAAGCATCATATGTAATGGAGACAAACTAGAACCATTCCCAATAAGATCAGGAGTGAAACAAGGCTACCCACTGTCACCATTACTATTTAATATTTTATTAGAAATGTTAGCTTTGGCAATAAGAGAAGGAAAAGAGATAAAAGGAATTAGAGTAGGTAATGAAGAAACCAAATTATCACTCTTTGCAGATGACATGATGGTATACTTAGAGAACCCTAGAGACTCAACTAAAAAACTACTAGAAACAATTCACAACTTAAGTAAAGTTGCAGGATTCAAAATAAATCCACATAAATCATCGGCATTTTTATATATTACCAACAAAGTTCAGCAGCAAGAGATACAAAAAGAAATTCCATTCAGAATAACAGATGATAGCATAAAATAATTGGGAATCTATCTGCCAAAATGTCAGAAACTGTATGAACTAAACTACAAAACACTTTCCACACAAATAAAATCAGACCTAGTCAATTGGAAAAACATTAAGTGCTCATGGGTAGGCCGAGCAAATATAATAAAAATAACAATACTACCCAAACTAATTTACTTATTTAGTACCATACCAATCAAACTCCCAAGAAATTATTTTACAGATCTAGAAAAAATAGTAGCAAAGTTCATTTGGAAGAACAATAGGTCAAAAATTTCAAGGGAATTAATGAAAAAAAAAAGACAAATGAAGGTGGCCTTGCCGTACCAGATATAAAACTATATTATAAAGCAGTGGTCATCAAAACCATTTGGTACTGGCTGAGAAATAGAGCAATCGATCAGTGGTATAGGATAGGATATCAGGACAAGCTAGGTAATAACATTAGCAATTTAGTGTTTGATAAATCCAAAGACCCCAGCTTTTGGGATAAGTACTCACTATTCGGCAAAAACTGCTGGGAAAATTGGAAACTAATGTGGAAGAAATTAAGGCTGGACCCACACCTAACACCGCACACCAAGATAAGATCTAAATGGGTTCATGATCTAGATATAAAGAGTGATATTATAACCAAATTAGAGGAACATAGGATAGTTTACCTCTCAGACCTGTGGAGATGGAATAAATTTATGTCCAAAGAAGATCTGGAAGTCTTAATTGAACACCAGATAGATAATTTTGATTATATTAAGTTAAAAAGTTTCTGTATAAACAAAACTAATGCAGACAAGATTAGAAGGGTAGCAGTAAAGTGGGAAAATATTTTTATATCCAAAGGTTCTGATAAAGGCCTCATTTCTAAAATATATAGAGAATTGACTCAAATATATAAGAATTCAAGCCATTCTCCAATGGATAAATGGTCAAAAGATATGAACAGACAATTTTCAGATGAAGAAATTGAAACTATTTCTGGTCACATGAAAAGGTGCTCCAAGTCACTATTGATCGGAGAAATGCAAATTAAGACAACTCTGAGGTACCACTACACACCTGTCAGATTAGCTAAAATGACAGGAAAAGATAATGATGAATGTTGGAGGGGGTGTAGGAAGAGTGGGACACTGATGCATTGTTGGTGGAGCTGTGAACAGATCCAACCATTCTGGAGAGCAATTTGGAGCTATGCTCAAAAAGTTATCAAACTATGCATACCCTTTGATCCAGCATTGTTTCTATTGGACTTATATCCCAAAGAAGTCATAAAAGAAGGAAAGGGCTCCACATGTGCAAGAATGTTTGTGGCAGCTCTTTTTGTAGTGGCTAGAAACTGGAAACTGAACGGATGCCCATCAATTGGAGAGTGGCTGAATAAATTATGGTATATGAATGTTATGGAATATTGCTCTGTAAGAAACGACCAGCAGGATGATTTCAGAGAGGCCTGGAGAGACTTGCATGAACTGATGCTGAGTGAAATGAGCAGAACCAGGAGATCATTATACACGGCAACAACAATACTATATGAGGATCATTTCTGATGGACATGACTCTCTTCAACAGTGAAATGCTTCAAACCAGTTCCAATTGTTCAGTGAAGAAAGCCATATACACCCAGAGAGAGGGATGTGAAAAGTGGACCACAACATAACATTTTCATGTTCTCTATTGAGGTTTGCTTGCATTATATTTCCTTTATTGGATTATTCTTTCTTGTAGTTACGATTTCTCCTGCACAAAAAATGATGTGTGGCAATAACTATACATATATTCGACTTCTTAAGTATTCTAACATAATTATCATGTAGTGGATATCCTGCCATCTAGGGGAGGGGTGGGGAGTAGGGGGGGGGAAATTTGTAACAGAAAGCTTTGTAAGGGTTAATGTTTAGGAATTACCCATACATATGTTTTGCAAATAAAAAGTATTAATAAATAAAAAAAAATAAAGTAAGCACAAGAAACAATGAGCACAGTCAGATCTGGCTTTGGTTTCCATTGTCATCAAGACCCAGAATCATTTTGTCACACTCTCTGACTGGAAGAGATCTCATAAATTATATAGTATAATATGCACTTGAAATTAATGCCTTCAACTCAATTCAACAAGCAATTTGGCATGAAAGAATCTGGGTTCACATACTAGCTCAGTCATTTTACTAAAAATATGATTTGGAGCAAGTCACTTAATTTTATTGGGTTATAGTTATTTCATCTGAAAAAAAGTGGGGTGAGTTTACATGAGATGAATTTGAAAATCACTAGTATTTATTGATTGGGTGAGTGACATGATCAGACCTGTGACTTAGGAAAATCATTTTGATAACAATAAGGAATATGCATTGGAATGGAATAAGATGTACCTTAAGAAGTTTAATTAGGATGCTATTTCAATAATATATGTGAGATGGTTGAGGCTTTCAAATAGGTGATGTCTGTATGAATAGAGGGAAAGAAATGAGGAAGTAAAGACAGCCAGACAGAGAGGCAGAGAAATAGAAAGAGAAAGCTAGACACAGAAAGACAGAGACATACAGAGGCAAAGAGTGTGATAGAAAGAGAAAAAGAGACAGATTGGGGTGGGGAAGAGGGAGGAAAGGAGAGAGGAAGAAAGAGATATTCATTGAGAGCTCTGTTTACATTGATTAGCATAAATTTGTAGTGGGGCATCATAATTTACTCCAGTTCTGTTCAGGAGCACATTAGTAGTTTCATTTATAGGCAAGAAATGATAAGAATAATCCAGAGTTTGTGAAAGAATTGTTCAGTATAGAGAATTGTGTGGAGTTGAATAGTTTCTTCAAGGGGTCAAGAATGATAAGAGAAAAACCTATTGTCTAAATATGTGATGTTTTAATCTAGCACTGAGAAGTGGAGGAAATGGATAACATGATACGGACTAAGTAAGTAAGTTTTAGAAGAGTGAGTGAAATGGGCAGATGAAAAGATAATTATGATCAGATAAAGTAAACTCAGTTTTTGATCACAGAAATAAAATATCTGTTGATCATAACAAGATTAAAATTATGGCCATGCTTTTACCTGTAGTTAAATATGGAGTAAAAGAGTAGTTCAGGGGAGTTGTTCAACTTGAAAAAAAAGAGAGAGAGAGAGAGAGAGAGAAGCAAGGATAGTTGAGGAAATATCAACATGGATGTTGAAGTTCTCTAAAATGAGGAAGGAATTGTTTTAGGAAGGAATACTGTGAGTGAAGCACTGAATTCTTTGGGGGGAAAAGAGGAGAAGTTGGCCAAAATGGCTGCTTTAAAGTAGACAAACCACACCGACCTACAAAATTACTTCAGAAAAAAATAAAAATACACAGCAACAACAAAAAATAAAGGAACAATAAAAAGTAGAAAAGAAAAAAACAAAACAAAACTTGAAATCCGCACCAGATTGAATAATGACCAAGTAATCCAATAAGAAACTAGAATAATTTTTTTTCAATCTTCCCCATGCACAAACTACAACAACAACAACAACAACAACAACAACAACAACAACAACAAAAAGCTATACCATAGGAAAGAAGGCTGCTAGGCAAATCATTTTCAGATTAGGCAATGAAATCAAACTTCCCTGTATAACCAGTGACAAGAGAAAGAAAGAAAGAGAGAAAGAGAAAGAGAGGGAGGGAGGGAAAAGAAGGAGAAAGAAGGGGGAGGGAGGGGAAGGGAAGAGAAAGAAGAGGGAGGGAGGGGGGACGGAAGGAAGGAAGGAAGGAAGGAAGGAAGGAAGGAAGGAAGGAAGGATAGTTTGTGTGACTGGAGATAGAAAGAGCAGAGGCCCTCCTGAGAAAATCTTAGGGAAGTAATAAAGCTCTAAGGCGTGGGCCTTGGAACCCCTGAGGAACAGCAGTGACTAAATAAACATAGAAGAGCTCAGAATGGGACAATTCAGGGACTCCAAGGCCTTTAGTATTTTGTCTTAAGATGTCATATTGAGTACTAAATATCGAACTCTCTGAACTTTTAAAATCAGAGGGGAAGGGGAGCTAACTTCAGGAAGTCAAAGTCAGTGAACAAAATCCACTTATTCAGAGAGAGATTAAATAGGACTCCAAATCTAAAAGTAGTAGCAGTGTTAGAGTCTGAACTTGGCACAAAGTCCCAGTTCTTTGAGTATAGCTTGAGAAATACATAAATTAAATACCAACTAGAATAAGCAGCTGTTATAAATACAGAAAAACATGAAAAGATTTACATAAATTGGTGCAAAGTAAATTTATCAGAGTCAAGAAAATAACATATATAATGACTACAATTACATAAATGAAAAGAAAAACAACCAAAAGTTACAATTGAAAAGTTTAAAAAGGACAAACTTTTCTTTAAAGAAGAGACATGAAATGACATTTTCTCATACTCTTTTGGTCATACTGGAATGGAAGGTACATAGATAAGAAACTTTAGGTATAGTATATTTTTTCAATCAATTAGCTAGTCTTGTTGAAATGTTTTCTTTTTTTTCTTAAAAAATTTTTAATTTATTTTTTCTGTTTATAAATATATAATAATTCTTTTAACACATTTCTTTTTGAATCATATTGAGGAGAAAAATCAGAACAAAAGGGAAAAACAGGAGAGGAAGAGAAAAAAAACAATAGGAAAAAAAAAGTGAACATAACATATGTTGATTTACATTCAATCCCCATCTGGATACAGACAGTGTTTTCTATCCAAAGTTTGCCTTGACTCAGAAGCATTGAGAAGAACCAAGTCTTTCATAGTTGATCATCAAAAAATCTTGTATTCCTGGTTCTGCTTATTTAGTTCAGCATCAGTTCATGTAAATCTTACAAGGCCTTTCTAAAATCAGCTTGTTCATCATTTTTATAAAACAAAAATATTACATTACCTTCATATACCACAACTGCTGGGTCAAAGAGTATGCACAGTTTGATAGTCCTTTGGGCATAGTTCCAAAGTTTTCTCCATAATGGTGGACCATTTCACAATGCCACCAAAAATACATTAGTGTTTTTCTACATCCCTTCCAGTATTTATCATTTTTTCCTGCCATCATAGCCAATCTGAGAGGTGTGAGGTAGTTCCTTAGAGCTGTTTTAATTTGCATTTCTCTAATCAATAGTGACAGAGTATTTTTTATATGACAATATATGGCTTTAATTTCTTTATTTGAAAATTGTTCATATCTTTTGACCATTTATCAATTGGGGAATGACTTGTATTTTTATAAATTTGACAGAGTTCCTAATATATTTTAGAAATTAGACTTTTATTAGAAGTACTGGCCCTAAAAATTTTTGTCCAGCTTTGTACTTCCCTTTTAATCTTGTTTCAGTTGGTTTTGTTTGTACAAAATTGTTTTAATTTAATGTAATCAAAGTTGTCCATTTTGCCTTTCATAATGTTCTCTAATTTTTCTTTGGTCATAAATCCCTCCCTTCTCCAAAAATCTAATAAGCAAATTATTCCTTTCTCTACTATTTTGCCTATGGTATCACCCTTTATGCTCAAATCATGTATCCATTTTGACCTTATTTTGGTATGGGATGTGAAATGTAGATCTATGTCAACTTTCTGACAAATTATTTTCCAGTTTTCCCAACAATTTTGTCAAATACTGAGTTCTTATTCCAGAAGCTGGTATTTGGAGATTTAGCAAATACTAGATTACTATAAGCCTTGATTATTGTGTCATGTGTTTCTAATCTATTCCACTGATCCACCACTCTGTTTCTTAGCATGTACCAAATGCTTTTGATGAATGCTGTTTTATAATATAATTTTATCTCTGGTACTGCTAGGCCACTATCCTTTGTATTTTTTTTTATTAATTCCCTTGATATTCTTGACCTTTTGTTTTTCCAGATGAATTTTGTTACTAATTTTTCTAATTCTATAACATATATATATATATATATATATATATATATATATATATATATTTGCAGTTTGATTGGTATGACACTGATTAATTAAGATAGAACTGTCCTTTGTAATTATTCTAGCTTGACCTACCCATGAGCAATTGATATTTTTCCAAATGTTTAAATCTGATTTGTGTGAGAAGTGTTTTGTAATTGTGTGTAATTGCAATGGGTCTAAAAAACAAATATTAATTGGATAGATGGTGCTTTGAAAAAAGGAGGAATCTTGATGGGGGTGGGTGGAGGAGTGGAAAATGGAGTAACTGTTTATATATAATACCTATTATGTGTCAGGCACTGTGCTACATATTCTCTCTTTCTCTCTGCATACACACACAAAAACTCTCTCACACACAAACTATATATATATTTATATATATATGTTTATATATATATATGAAATTTCATTTGTTCTTTACAACACTGAGAGATAGAGGCTATTAACACACTACATTTTATAAATGAGGAAATAAAGGTAAATAGAGATTAAGTGACTTCTGTTACATAGTTGCTAAATGTCTAGGAATGGATTCTAAGTGGGAACTTCCTGAGTCCATACTTGGCATTCTATTTACAATGCCACATGCTTCTTCACAATGTCAAAATTAAAAGATAGTGTTATAATCTATTTTTTTTAGAAATAAAGATAGGGGCAGCTAAGTGGCATAGTGTAATTACAAGAATTGGAAAGACTGATTTTTCTGAGTTCAAATCTGGCCTCAGATACTTAGTACCCTGAGCTAATTACTGAACCTCATTTGCTTCAGTTTCCTCCTCTGTATAATAAGCTGGAGAAGAAATTGGCAAACCACTCCAGTATCTTTGACCAGATCTTAATGGGATAAAGAAAAAGGGGTGTGGTGGTCATAATAATTTTATTCAGGGTATAGCATAATAATTCAGGGAAACTGAGGCATTACAATATCTGGATACTATTTGTGGTTTTTTGGTGGTTTTTTTTTTTTGGCAAAGAAATATAGTATCCACAAATGGTATCCAGATACTGTAATGCCACAGTTTCCCTGAATTATTATGCTATACCCTGAATAAAATTATTATTATTACATTACCTTCATATACCACAACTTATTCAGCCATTTCCCAATCGATGGGCATCTACTCATTTTCCAGTTCTTTGCTGCTGAAAAAAAAAAGTTTGCTACAAACATTTTTGTACATGTGGATCATTTTCCCTCCTTTATGATTTCCTCGAGGTACAGAAGTATCTCACTATCTCATGTCCCAGACTCTCTGTCTCCTACTCCCACCTTCTTGACCCCCAAACTGTCAGAACTAAAGTTATGATCCTTCCTGAAATTATGACTTACCACTGTTCTCCCTGCTTGCCTTTGTTTTCCTTATAGCTGGAGCCCTATAAAAAGTTTGTGTTTTAATTGCTAGAGGTCAGACATCTTTTGGTCAAGAATTCTGTCTGACCAGCTAGTCCAAATCCTCCACTATTAAAATATTCAAACCTAATCTTTGTCTTGCCTCAGTTTCTCCAGCATTACAATATGACTGAAAAATTAATCAACAGTAATAGATTTAAAAAAATCACCAAAGGAAGAGTAACTGTAACAACTTCAAGCATTGATTAATTTTAAGTGTCTTTTTATTTTTCAAATATACTCAAATAAAAGTATCATTATCATCTAAACTAAAACCTGTGGATCATTAAATAGTAATAGCCAAGCATTCTCCTTTCTCTTTTTCTTTACAATATACATTAAAAAATGTTAATTTTATATATTATTATATTTAATATATACAATCATATATTATTATGTATATATTTTATATGATACATGTATTACACATAATTATATATATTATAATAATTTGTTATATAATGACCAATAGCTTTTGGGTTGGGTTACAATTTGGATTCCATGAACCTCACAGGAGGAAATGTTGCAAAGTGATGGCAATAAAGGGAGAGTCCTGAAATAGCAACAGCAACCAAGTAGCAAGTAGAATTCCAACTAGTGCACCATGACCAGTGAGTGTTTATGAGCAAGGGAAGGAGTGAATATGAATTAAAATGCCACCAATACTAGATGGATATACAGGAATGCAGACTTATCAGGAGGGAGCCAGGTTTCATTAAGTATCAGAAGATACAAGAAGAAAAAAAAACAAGGAATTTTATGATGAAAATATATATATATATATATATATTTTATTGTAGAACAGATATTCCATAGAGCAAAATAGAAGAAATGGGTAAATCTAGAGTGGGACATTGAGAAGGCAGAGGTAAGAGGAGTGGAAAAGAGTAAGCAGATAGTTGAAGTGGGATTTTTTTAGGGAGTTCAGTATAAGAAATTAGGGAATTAGGTGTTCAGCATAAGAAGAATGAAAAGGCTAGGAGGTGATAGTAAAAAGCTAACCATTGGGAATGAATTCTGGCAGAGGAGCAGTGAGTTCTGATGATAAAAACAGTTAATTAGCAGGTTTAGAGTCTAGGTTTGAATTGGAATACCTAGTCTTTAATTACTATATCTGCCTTATTTCTGTGAATTGGAGTAAGATTTGTTAACCCAATTTCATTGTATGCTTGGGCCATTCAGGAAGCCTTGTAAGGAAACTAAGAAGTGTACTAATGCCTGTAATTGAACTATTCTTTATTGTAGCCTGAAGGGAGGAAAGGTTGAATTATTGGCATACTATCTAAGCATATGCTTATTACAAATCTAAAAACTTTGTCCTTTATTATTTAATTTTCCAAATGTCAGAGAAATAAGGACAATCTTTTGGTTAGTTATTTCTATAAAAACTTGTCCTGTTCTTGATGCTATTATATTTTCCCCAATTCACGGATGTTAAGAGTATTTAAATGGAAGAGGACTTCCATTCCGACATATGTAATATGTTTCTTCTCCATGGTACTGTAATCAGGGGAAGGTAGCAAATGTGTAGCTAATTTGCTCCCTAAACAAAGTATATAGTCATACTTATCAGAAATGTTCAGTATTTTGAGCTTGATTGAATGGGTCCAGCCAATCAAAAAAACCAATTCATAATTATGCTATGAAAATGAGAAAAATGTTCATATATATGTGTACTATATATACCAAAGGGCATCCAAAATGAGTTGAATGAGAATAACAGGGTGGAGGAAATTAGGCAAATTAGAATCCTGAACAGGAGAAAAAGAAAACAATAATTGTGAGAGCCCTGGTCTTCATCAAAAGTTGGCACAAGCTGACATGAATTCTTAATGAACTCTTAAGTTTATTTTCTAATTAAAAAAAAAACTGAGTCAGTCAGTTCCCAGAACAGGATGCACTCTAATTATTATTTACTTGAGTAATTTAGAGGGATGTGGACTTGAAAAGAGAAACATTTCAAACAACTTACAGTATGTCAGGTTCATTACTCCTAAAAGTGGTAGAGGAAAGAATAGGGATGGACTCATGATTCATCTCATCAATGTAAAGAACTCTTAGTATGGGTAATTCTTCCTATCTTGACCTTTCATTTATTTCGTCTTATTTATGGAATATGCCTAGTTATTTATATTTTTTCTCATCCATTAAAATGTAAGCTCCTTGAGAACAGGTACAGATTTTGCCTTCCTTTTTATCCTTATGGGTTTTTTGGATACCTGACATATAATATATGCTTATTTACTGATTCCTGACACACTCAACCAAAACAAGGCAGCACTTTTTCTGCAATCTGTAATCTTAGAGAGCTGCCCAGAGCTCTAGAAGGTTAACTAATTTGCCAAAAATCAGAGAGTGATACTGCCACCCTGGTGTAGGCCCTCATCACTTCAAACCTGTATGTATGATTGCATTCACCCACTGACTGATTTCCCTGAACCAAATTTTTTCCCATTTAAGACCATCCTCCACTTGACAGCTAAAGTAATTTTCCTTTTTTTTAAATAAAACTTTTTATTTACAAAATATATGAGTGATTTTTCTACATTGATCTTTGCAAAAATTTTTTTCCCAAGCTTTTCCCCTCCTTCCCCCCACCCCCACCCCTAGATGACAGGTAATCTAATACAGGCTAAATAGGATAAATTATATGACAAATGCAATACATGTATACATATCTATACAGTTATCTTACTGCACAAGAAACATCATATCTAGAAAGAGAAGAAGAAAAAACAACCTAAGAAGGAAAACAAAATGCATGGAAATATTCACAGAAAGCGTTAAAACGCTGTGTTGTGGTTCACACTCAGTTCCCACAGGCCTCTCTCTGGATGTATATGACTATCTTCATCGCTGAACAACTGGTTTGAATCACATCATTGTTGAGGAGAACCATGTCCATCAAAATTGATCATCGTATAGTCTTGTTGCTGTGTATAATGTTCTCCTGGTTCTGCTGATTTCACTCAGCATCAGTTCATGCAAGTCTCTCCAGGCCTCTCTGAAATCCTCCTGTTGGTCATTTCTTACAGAACAATAATATTCCATAACATTCATATACCATAATTTATTCAGCCATTCTCCAATTGATGGGCATCCTTTCAATTTCCAGTTTCTTGCCACTACAAAAAGGGGTGCCACAAATATTTTTGCACATGTGGGTCCCTTTCCCTCCTTTAAAATCTCTTTGGGATATAGGCCCAGTAGAAACACTAGTGGGTCAAATGGTATGCACAGTTTGATAACTTTTTGAGCATAGTTCCAAATTGCTTTCCAGAATGGTTGGATCCATTCACAGTTCCACCAACAATGTATCAGTGTCCCAGTTTTCCCACATCCCCTCCAACAGTTATCATTATCATTTCCTGTCATTTTAGCCAATCTGACAGGTGTGTAGTGGTATCTCAGAGTTGTCTTAATTTGCATTTCTCTGATCAATAGTGACTTGAAGCACCTTTTCATGTGACCAGAAATAGTTTCAATTTCTTCATCTGAAAATTGTCTGTTCATATCTTTTGACCATTTATCCATTGGAGAATGGCTTGAATTCTTATATATTTGAGTCAATTCTCGATATATTTTAGAAATGAGGCCTTTATCAGAACCTTTGGATGTAAAAATATTTTCCCAATTTACTGCTGCCCTTCTAATCTTGTCTGCATTCATTTTGTTTGTACAAAAACTTTTTAACTTGATATAGTCAAACTTATCTATTTTGTGTTTAATGATGACCTCTAGTTCTTCTTTGGTCACAAATTCCTTCCCCCTCCACAGGTCTGAGAGGTAAACCATCCTACATTGTTCTAATTTGTTTATAATATCATTCTTTATGCCTAGATCATGAATCCACTTTGACCTTATCTTAGTATATGGTGGTAGGTGTGGGTCAATGCCTAATTTCTTCCATACTAGTTTCCAATTATCCCAGCAGTTTTTATCAAATAGTGAGTTTTTATCCCAAAAACTGGGGTCTTTGGGTTTATCAAATACTAGATTACTATTGTCATTGAATATTTGGTCCTGTGAACCTAACCTATTCCACTGATCCACTACTCCATTTCTTATCCAGTACCAAATGGTTTTGGTGACCACTGCTTTATAATATAGTTTTAGATCTGTTACAGCTAGGCCACCCTCATTTGCATTTTTTTTCATTAATTCCCTTGAAATTCTTGACCTTTTGTTTTTCCAGATGAATTTTGTTGTTATTTTTTCTAGTTCAGTTAAATAATCTCTTGGGAGTTTGATTGGTATAGCACTAAATAGATAGATTAGTTTAGGTAGTATTGCCATCTTTATTATATTCGCTCGACCTATCCAAGAGCACTTGATGTTTTTCCAATTGTTTAGATCTGACTTTATTTGTGTGGAGAGTGTTTTGTAGTTTTGCTCATACAGATCCTGACTTTCCCTTGGCAGATATATGCCCAAATATTTTATACTATCGATAGTTATTTTGAATGAAATTTCTCTTTGTATCTCTTGCTGTTGCATTTTGTTGTTGATGTATAAAAATACTGATGATTTATGTGGATTTATTTTGTGTCCTTCAACTTTGCTAAAGTTGTGGATTAATTCTAATAGTTTTTTAGTTGATTCTCTAGGTTCTCTAAGTAGACCATCATATCATCTGCAAAGAGTGATAATTTGATTTCCTCATGACCTACTCTAATTCCTTTAATCTCTTTTTCTTGTCTTATTGCCAAGGCTAGCATTTCTAATACAATATTGAATAGTAATGCTGATAGTGGGCAACCTTGTTTCACCCCTGATCTTATTGGGAATGGTTCCAATTTATCACCATTACATATGATGCTAGCTGATGGTTTTAAATAGATGCTACCGACTATTTTAAGGAAAAGTCCATTAATTCCTATACTCTCTAATGTTTTTAATAGGAATGGATGTTGGATTTTGTCAAATGCTTTTTCTGCATCTATTGAGATTATCATATGTTTTTTGTTAATTTGGTTATTAATATAGTCAATTATGTTAATAGTTTTCCTAATATTGAACCATCCCTGCATTCCTGGTATAAATCCTACTTGGTCATGGTGTATTATTCTGGGAATGATTTTCTGTAATCTCTTTGCTAATATTTTATTTAAGATTTTTGCATCAATATTCATTAAGCAGATTGGTCTATAATTTTCTTTCTCTGTTTTTGTTTTACCTGGTTTAGGTATCAGTACCATGTCTGTATCATAAAAGGAGTTTGGTAGGAGTCCTTCATTCCCTATTTTTTCAAATAGTTTATATAATATTGGAGTTAATTGTTCTTTAAATATTTGGTAGAATTCACATGTAAATCCATCTGGTTCTGGGGATTTTTTCTTAGGGAGTTGATTAATGACTTGTTTTTGGGTTTCTTTCAGGAGGTGATCGGTGGATTGTTTCAAGGAGTATTTTGCCTTCTGGGTCTAAAATATCAGGGCAGTTTTGTTTATGATTTCCTGGAAGATAGTGTCTAGGTTCTCTTTTTCATCATGGCTTTCAGGAAGCCCTATAATCCTTAGATTGTCTCTCCTAGATCTATTTTCCAGGTCTGTTGTTTTTCCTAGGAGATATTTCATGTTTTTCTCTATCTTTTAATTTTTTTGTTTTTGTTTGACTGATTCTTGCAGTCTTGAGGAGTCATTCCTTTCCAATTGTTCAATTCTAATTTTTAATGTCTTATTTTCTTCAGTTACTGTTTTTAGTTCCTTTTGCAGTTGACCATTTACATTTTTTTTTTGTTCATTGCATTCTTTTTCCATTTTTTCTATTTTATTTTGCAGTGATCTCATTTTGTTTCCCCATGTTTCTTCTAACTCTGTTTTAAGATTTTTTATGCAATCTTCAAAGAAAGCCTTGTGACATGGAGAACAGTTTATGTCTCTCTTTGGGGCTTTTTCTGGAGTTGCTTTACCTTTAGGGGCCTCAGGATTTGAGGTCTGTTCTTCCCTCTCTCCATAAAAGTTGTCTATGGTGAGAGCTCCTTTTGGTTTTTTATTCATTTTTTTTAAAGGTGTGAGGTCTGTTTAAGGCAAAGGTGGGACAGCTGCTTTAATTTGCCCTGGGGCAGTTCTGCTGATTGAGTTATTTCAGGAACTGGGCAGTTCTGCTGATTGAATTATGTCAGGTGCTGGGCAGTTCTGCTTTAGTTCACCCTGGGGCAGTTCTGCTGATTGAATTATTTCAGGTACTGGGCAGTTCTGCTGATTGAATTATTTCTGGTGCTGATCAGTCCTGCTGATTAATTGATTGATTGCCCTAGGGTGCTGTGTAATGGCAGCTAGGTCCAATACTCATCAGAGGTTCAGTGGTTCACAATCTACCCCCCACAAAAGGCAGACCCTCCAAACCACCTGCCCACAATCAGGACAGATTGGCCCAAGAGGCCCCCAGAAGACTCCCAGGTGTGTGAAAAGCACAACGCTCCCAGTCCTGTTCCGACTCCTGTTCCAGCTCACTGTGCCAGCTCCCTGCCTTGGTCTCCCTGTGCTGCAGTCTGGGTTCAGCAGACCACCCCCCTGCCCAATTAAAACTGACCAGTTTTGAAGTTCTTCCAGAGTATCTTCTTCTAGAATTGTGTTGTCCTCCAGATATTGTGGATTTTTTTGCTTCAAAATCAGTGTAGAGGCTTCCTATGTTGTTGGTTTGAGGGAAGGTTAGAGGAAGTTACAGAGACTCCTGTCTGATCTCAGCCACCATGACTCCATCCCAAAAGGAAGTTAAGTTAGTTTTGAAATCAAGAAGCTAAAGTAATTTTCCTAAAGTGCAGATCTGACCACATAACTACCCTATTCAATAAAATCTAGTGACTCTGTTTACTCCTAGAATGAAATATTCAATCCTTTGGGTTTCAAAATCCTTCACAGGTTGCCTATATATCTAATCTTTTTAAATCTTACTCTAACCTTGACTCCTAATTTTTAAGGGATCTTTGAGCCTGTGACTCTGGCCTCTCAGTTGTTAATCAACTCAGAAACTCTTATCTATAGATTCAGGGCATTTTCACTGCTTGGTCCTTATGCCCTGAACCCTCTTCTTCTGTTATGCCTCAGTTTCCCTGAATTATTATGCCCTGAATAAAATTATTATAGCCTCACTTGTTTGTTCCCTAGGAATGGGGAAATTAAGTTAGAAAAGAGACCCTGAAATACCATTGAGTCATAAAACTCCAGGTACCTTATCTCAAATACCTGCTGGGATAATTCCCTCTCCTTTGAGTATTGCCCCTCCCCTCCTATCTCCTGTCCTCAGACTTTCTTATCTTGACCCCACACAGTCAGGACTAAATTATGATCCTTTCTTGGAATTATGGCTTGTTCCCCACCCAGCATCCTCATCTCTCCCCCTCCCCCCATCTTCCTTTGTTTCCCCTAACTATAAAAAAAATCTCCTGAATTGCTTGCTTGCTGCTGAATGTTTTGAGACAAGAATCCCATGCAGTCAGCTGGCCTGGGGCTAGTCTAAATTCTCCACAATTAAAATATTATAAACCAATCTCTGTCTTGCCTCAGTTTCTCTGGCATTACACTTCTTCATGTCTGCTAAATTTCCATAATTTATTATTTCAAATTCACCTTGTAAAAAAATTTGTTTGTACATGATTATTTTTCAAGCCTCTCCCATTAGACTGAGTTCTTCAACAACTCTTTTGATTGTCTTTGTACATACAGCATTTAGTAAAATGCATAGTAGGCATTTAATAAATACTTATTGCTGATTGACTTAAGGTTGCCTGACTGATACAGCCATTATGTGCCATAAGTGAGACTTAGATACATATTTTTCTGATTCCAAGACTAACTGTTTATTCACTATCTACATACTATTTTCTATTTTTTATTTATTTTTTTTTTTGGTAAATGATTTTGGGGTAGATGATGCAGTGGATAGAGTACAGATTGTAGAGTCAGGGGGACACATTTTAATGAGTTAAAATTCAGCCTCAGACACTAGCTAAGTGACGAGCAAGTTACTTAACACTTTGTCTTAGTTCCTCAACTGTAAAAATTAAGAAGGAAATGGAAAACTATTCTAGTATCTTTGCCAAGAAACCCCCCTAAAAGGGGTTATGAAAAATTGGACATGACTGTAAAGAATGAAGAACAACAACTATATAAAGGATACCTCTGCCCTTCCACAGAGCAAAGAATTTGGAGTATAATAGAATGATCTTCTCAAAAGGACTCAAAATTCTCCAGCCCTTAGAATTCTTCTCTGTACCTGCTGAGATATATTTCACTGATTTGCTAGAGCTCCTGTGATGAATTAAATATTTCTCTTTTCCTTCTTTGGCATGTGACTCTATGTTGCCCACCTTTAGAGTTGGTAGAAGCTAAAAATATTGATGGAGAGTTAAATGAGTGGTACCAAAACATAATATGCACAATTATTACAATATAAATAAAAATATCATTAAAAAGAAGTAGAATTTAAATCACCAAATTGGTTTTAATCCTTGAGAACAAATAATGTAGCATATCTCCCTTATTATATTAGCAAAGTAGTGGGGGACTATAATGGCAACATGTTAAATACAAAGTCAGAAATGATCATTTATTCATTGTTTTGCATAACTGTTTTCTTTGTTCAACTTTTTGAGGTAAAGCACTGTTGATGATGATTTATAGAAAGTTTTCCTGCCTTCATCCCTAAGTATTTTTGCTTAGCTGCATTTTTATAGGAAGTTACTTTAGGAAATTTGTCTGATTTATTACACATAATCCCTAAAGTCTATTACTTTAAAAATAATCAATAATAGTGCTGAAGAGTTTTAGACCAAGAATGAAATAAAAGCATTCCTGAAAATGTTGATAGAATAGCCTGGGAATATGTAAATAACATGGGTAGGGCAACGGTGGTATAAATGAATTTCATAGATTTCAGAAGAGGAAAAACCTTTGAGGAATTGTGGTAAAAAAGTAATCCAAAAATGATGAGAATGATGACTGTTTAAACTGGAAGAATATCTTTTACTTCCTTTTCATCTTTCATCTTTCTTTCTTCATACCTTTGGTCCTTATTTTATTATGACCTCTTTTTTTCTTCATCTTTTTCCAAGCTCACTTTGCTATTAAGAAACTTTCCCTGACATCTCCCTAGAGTGTCTCTCTTTGCCAAAATTCTAGTCTACGCTTTCCAGTAATCTTCCAATCCACTCCTTCCCCAGGCACTTTCTTAAAGGCTAACTATTAATCATCATTTTTCCTTTCATTTGGCCCTAACTTGGTCAGCTTCCTTACAGACCAAATACATTAACCATATTTATATCTTATTACTATAGAGACATTTGAGGAAAAGAATCATCCAAATCAAAAAGAAGTGGTGACTAACTAGACCCATTTCTAGATAAAGATGAAAGAGGTCCCCAGGGTCACTGTATCCTTGTTGTATAAGCTTGTTATAAGACAGTAAACTTCCTCTTTTTGAAATGTTCCCTGACTTGTCAGTGCCTTATTTCATTTCAACACCAAACCTGGATAAGACACTGTTGGTTTTAAAGCCCTGCCCATAAATAAGAATAATCAAAGGGGACAGTAATACTATTCTTGTCTGTGTAGTTCTTAAAAGTTTTATAAAATCCTTTCAAACGCATTATTTTATTTGAACTTTAGCACATTTCTGTAAATTAGAGAAGCAACTATTGTCTCCATTTTATAACTCTTCCACAAATTCCGACGCTGAATCTTTATTAAATCTCTTATGATTATCTCTTTATGCTTCTCCAGAGTCCTGTATCTGAAAAATCAGATTTTCCATTCAGCTCTGAACTTTTCATGACAAATGTTTAAAAATTCTTTATTTCATTGAGTGATTACAATTTTCTCTGAAAGATTATACTTAGTTTTGTTGGGTAGGGCATTCTTAGTTTTAATCTTAGCTCCATTGCTCTCCAAAATGTTATATTCCAAGACTTCTGGTCCTTTAATGTACAAGCTGCTAAACCTTGTGTTATCCTGACTGTGGCTCCACTATACTTGGGTTGTTTCTTTCTGGATGTTTGCAATATTTTCTCCTTGACTTGGGATTTCCAGAATTTGTCTACAATATTTCTGGGAGTTTTCATTTTGGCATCTCTTTGAGGAGGAGATAAGTGGGTTCTTTCAATTTCTATTTTGCCCTCTAGTTTTGGAATATGAGGTCAGTTTTCCTTGATAATTTCTTGAAAGATGATGTCCAGACTCTTTTTTTGATTATGACTTTCAGGTAGACCAATAATTTTAAAATTATCTCTCCTGGGTCTATTTTATAGGTCAGTTGTTTTTCCAAAGAGATATTTCATACTTTTTCTATTCTTTTTCGTCTTGCTTTATTGTATCTTGAATTATCATAAAGTCATTAGCTTCCATTTCCTCAATTCTATTTTTTAAGGAATTATTTTCCTCAGTGAGCTTTTGTACTTTCTTTCCCAATTGGCCAATTTTCCTTTTTAAGGCATTATCCTTATTAGCATTTTGCAATTCTTTCACACCACTCCAAATTTTTTCCCTCATTTTTCCTCTATCTCTCTTACTTGATTTTCAAAATCCCTTTTGAGTTCTTCCATGACCTGAGTCCAATTCTTATTTTTCTTGAAAGCTTTTCTTGGAGCCATGTCCACCCATCAATGTTGATCATTGAATAATGTTATTGTTGTGTTGCTGTGTACAATGTTCTCTTGGTTCTACTCATCAGTTCATGTAAATCTCTCCAGACTTTTTTGAAATAATCCTGCTGCTGATTTCTTGTAGAACAATAATATTCTATACCATTCATACTATGTAATTTATTCACCATTCCATAACTGATGGGTATCCACTAAATTTCCAGTTCCTTGGTGCTAATTAAAGGACTTCTACAACATTTTTGCACACGTGGGTCCTTTTCTCTTTTTTATGATTTCCTTGGGATACATATTTATTTGTAAAATTATTTGTAAAATCTTTTAAAATGAATAGTAGAAAATTATGTGTAGTATTATTTCATAAACCAAAAAAGATTTATTGTAAATAAAAATTAAAGAAAGATTGGTAAGAAACATGTACCATCCTGGTGATTTTTTTTGTGGAAAAGGAAAGCATACAACAAGCAAAATAGAAAATATCTTAGGGGGAAATTGCAACAGATTCTTTTCATTATTACCCACAGTGGAGCCACAGTAATTTGTCTATAATATCATTCTCCTGGATATTATTAGAGAGGATTTGGATATGATATTGAAAAGATAGGTCAAAAATTGGAGAAGCAGCTGGAATAGATCAAATACACAAAGAGAACAGTTGTTACACAGACAATACAATTTGGAGAGCATTGAGGGATCAATTCACAAAATATTAGAAAGGAAGAGTCAAAGCATGGCAAAAGACTCAAACCTTACTTATTCCCCCCCAAAAAAGACAACTGAAAGAACAGTTGTAAGTTGATATATTTGGCAACATTTGCTCCTATATTGACATTTTTATAAAAGTAATCATTATTTGCATCAAGAGACTCTGGACTAGAGCATTAGAAGAATTTATAAATGTTATTTATATGGTTGACCATATTTTCATCATAAAATGCACCTAAAGAATATAATCTTACTATGATTTTGTCATATATATATACATATATATAAAAGTTATCACTATCTCTCTATCAACTATCTATTTTCTCTTACTAAGTAGAGTAAAATGCTACATTAAAGATTTTCCTAGAGACATACATGCAAGAAATAATATTTAAATGCTTGTTTTTTTGTTTGTTTGTTTTTTGTTGTTGTTGTTGTTTGTTTTGCTGAGGTTGGGATTAAGTGACTTGCCCAGGGTCACACAGTTAGAAAGTGTTAAGTGTCTGAAAACAGATTTAAACTCAGGTCGTCCTGACTTCAGGGCTTGTACTCTATCCACTATGCCACCTAGCTGCCCCGATATTGAAATACTTGAAGATTCCTAGAAAACATTATCTCCAGAGACAAACTTGTTCTAAAATTCTCTCATCATTAATACTAAGTGGGGCACAAAACAATAAAAACAACTCACTAATGGTGAGCAAATGCATCCCTGTTAATAGACACCATGCAGAGTGCTATTTGAACCATAAATCCCCACAGATACTGCAGATGCTTCTTTTTTGTATATGAAATGTACTCATTGTATCAAATTCCACAACACTGTTGACTCTTTTAAATAAGATTCCAAATTGCTGAAAAGAGTCTGTATCCCAAGGAAATCAAAAAGGAGGAAGAAGAACCCATATTGCAAAAATGTTTGTAGCAGCTCTTTTTGTGGTAGCAAAGAATTGGAAAAAGAGTTGATGCCCATCATTTGGGGAATGGCTGAACAAGCTGTGGTACATGAAGGTAATTAAATATTATTGTTCAATAAAAAAAAGATAAACAAGCTGATTATAGAAAGGGCTGGAAAGATTTACATGAACTGATGATGAACAAAAGAAGCAGAAACAGAAACACAGCAAGAAAGTACAATGATCAACTATGAAAGATTGGTTTTTCTCAGTAGTTCAGTGACCCAAAGCAATCCCAATAGACTTTGGACAGTAAATGCCACCTACATCCAGAAAAAGAATTAAGGAGGCTGCATATCAATCAACACATGCTATGTTCACTTGTTTTTCTATTTTTTTCTCTCTCTCATGGTTTTCCTTTTTGTTCTGATTTTTCTCTTCCAATGTAAAGCAATGTATATTGAAAATTAATAAATTTACTACAATAAATTAAAAAAAACAAAGAGTTTGACCTCAATAACCATTCAGTAATAACATACCAGAGAAATAATACCTATTATCCAGACAATGATATTCAGTTGATTGGAATACTGATAGATCATTTGCACACTATTATAAATGGACAATGAGATTTAACAGGAGGATAAAAATGAAAATTGTTTTTGAGAAATTGTGATTCTCTTAATGACTTTGAAATTTTCTATTGAAAGATGGTGGAGAAGAGACACATCTTTATCTGAGCTCTTCCTGATGTCCCTCAGATCAACATGAAATGAAGCCTCTAAACTAGTTTTGGAGTGACAGAATATTTAGAGTGTAACAAATTTCCATCAGAAGATATTTTGAAAGAACTTCAGAAAAGGTCAGTTTCTATTGGGTACATGGGAGGCTACCAAGTGCAAAAGCAGTGCAGAAACCCAGGGAGGAGTAGGATTTGCTTGCCAGGGAATCCACCAGGAGGAATCTACACCAATGTTGGCTACTTTGACCTGGCTGCAAGCCAGTAGACCAGCAGATTAGCTGTTAGATATCCAACACAAATACAAAAGGCAAATAGTGAGCTCCAGATCTGGCCACACACACTATAAGTTAGCCAGCCCCAACCCAGGGCAGCCACTGTCACCTATAGAGGAAGCTTGGACAATTTCCCTTTTGCCTTAAAATCTGATCTCAGTCTATTAAAAATGATCAAAAAACCCCAAAAGAAATGTGACCATAGATTCTTTTTTTATGGAGAAAGAGAACAGACCTCAAACCCTGAGGTCACTAAAAGCTTTTCATGTCCAGATGAAGCCCCAAAGGGTGATATGAGTTGGTTCCCATCTCATAAGGATCTTGGAAGAATTCAAAAATGATCATAAAAGAAAGTTAGAAGAAAAATGGGAAAAGAGAATGAGAATATTGCAGGAGAATTTGGAAAAGGAAACACAGAATTTATCTCCAGGGCAGCCACTGTCACCTATAGAGGAAGCTTGGACAATTTCCCTTTTGCCTTAAAAGCTGACCTCAGTCTATTAAAAATGATCAAAAAACCCAAAAAGAAATGTGACCATAGATTCTTTTTTTATGGAGAAAGAGAACAGACCTCAAACCCTGAGGACACTAAAAGCTCTTCATGTCCAGATGAAGCCCCAAAGGGTGATATGAGTTGGTTCCCATCTCATAAGGATCTTGGAAGTATTCAAAAATGATCCTCAAAGAAAGTTAGAAGAAAAATGGGAAAAGGGAATGAGAATATTGCAGGAGAATTTGGAAAAGGAAACACAGAATTTATCTGAAGAAAACTCCTTACAAGTGGATTTAGTGAAATAAAAAAGCATATAAACCCTTACAAAATAGGTTTGACAAAATGGAAAAAGAAAACTCCTTGAAATACAGAATTTGGAATTGGAAAAAAAAATCCTTTGAACAAAACAACTTACTTAAAAATTCAATTGGCCATATACAAAAAGAGCAAAAAAAAGGTAACTGAAGAAAATAATTCACTAAAGATTATAATTGAATAAATGGAAATGAAGGACTTAATAAGACACAAATAATAGTCAAACAAGAGCAAAAAATGAAAAAAAATGGAAGAAAAATGCAAAATACCTCATTGGAAAAAACAATTGACCTTGAAAATTAATATAGGAGAGATAATCTAAGGATTATTGGACTTCATGAAAACCATAATGAAAAAAGAGCCTAGATATTTTCTTTTAGGAAATAATCAAGGAAAACTTCCTTGATATCCTAGAACCAGAGGGTAAAATAGCCATTGAAAGAATTCACCAATCACCTCCTGAAAGAGACTCCAAAATGAAAACTCCAAGGAATATTGCAGCTAAATTTCAGAATTATCAAATCAAGGAGCAAATATTGAAAGCAAAACATATGTATGGATAATTCTTCAACATTAACCCTTACAAAGCTTTCTGTTACAAATTTTTCCCTCCTACTCCTCACCCCTCCCCTACATGGCAGGATATCCACTACATGTTAATTATGTTAAAATACTTGACATCGAATATATGTATACATATTTCCACACTTATCATCGTTGTGCAAGAAAAATCGTATCTACAAGAAAGAAAAATCAGATAAAGGAAACACAATGCAAGCAAACATCAATCAAGAGCATGAAAATGTTATGTTGTGGTCCACATTTCACAACCCTCTCTCTGGGTGTATATGGCTTTCTTCAGTGAACAATTGGAAGTGGTTTGAAACATTTCATTGTTGAAGAGAGCCATGTCCATCAGAAGTGATCGTCATATAGTATTGTTGTTGCCGTGTATAATGATCTCCTGGTTCTGCTCATTTCACTCAGCATCAGTTCATGCAAGTCTCTCCAGGCCTCTCTGAAATCATCCTGCTGGTCGTTTCTCACAGAACAATAATATTCCATAACATTCATATACCATAATTTGTTCAGTCATTCTTCAATTGATGGGCATCCATTCAGTTTCCAGAAACAATT
Source organism: Myrmecobius fasciatus (assembly GCA_023553655.1). Lineage (NCBI taxonomy): Eukaryota > Metazoa > Chordata > Mammalia > Dasyuromorphia > Myrmecobiidae > Myrmecobius > Myrmecobius fasciatus. Next base: position 219,050 of record JAJPUD010000677.1, on the reverse strand, counting down.
CAAATATCAAGGAGCCACAATCAGGATTATCCAAGACCTAACAGCTTCCACCTTAAAGGACTGAAGGTCTTAGAATATGATATTCCAAAAGGTAAGGACTTTGGATTGCAGCCAAGAATCCATTATCCAGAAAAACTGAACATTATTTTTCAGGGAAGAAGATAGACATTCAATGATAGAGATGAATATAATTTATTTCTTATAAAAAGACCAAAGCTGAACAGGAAATTCAATCTCCAAACACAGAAGTCAAGAGAAGCATAAAAAGGTAAAAAGGAAAGAATTCTTGAGAACTATATCTCTCTTATGGGTATACTTAGAGAGTACAAGTATAGTTTGATTTTATTGTGATAACATAAAAAAGCAAGTAGAGATGGCAAGGGGATTGTACTGGAAGAAAATGGAGGCAAAATGAGTTAAATTACTTCTCATGAAGAGGCAAAGAAAGTCTGTTATAATTGAAGGAAAGAAGGGAAGGGGGTGAACATTGTGTGAATCTTACTCTCATCAGATTTGACTAAAAGAAAATATCAGACGTATTTGGTTTCACAGAGAAACTTGTCTCACCTTATAGGGAAGGGGGAGGGGAAAAAGAAAAGGAAAGCGGGATGGCTTTAAAGAGGGAGGGCTGTTTGAGGGAGGAGGTAGTCAGAAGCAAAATACTGGGGAGGAGGGAAAGGGGGAAAGGAAAGAGAAAAGCATAATGTGGGGAAAATAACATGGTGGGAAACACAGAATTAGTCATTTTAACTGTGAATGTGAATGGGATGAACTCTTCCATAAAACAGAAGTGGATAGCAGGCTGGATTAAAAGCCAGAATCCTACAATATGTTATGTACAACAAACATTTAAAGCATAGTGATACATACAGAATAAAGGTAAAGGGCTGGAACAGAATCTATTATGCTTTAGGTGAAGTAAAAAAAGCAGGGGTAGCAATCCTGATTTCAGATCAAGTAAAAGTAAA
>JAJPUD010000677.1:186000-213082 GCA_023553655.1 Myrmecobius fasciatus | reverse complement strand
GTCTCTCCAGGCCTCTCTGAAATCGTCCTGTTGGTCGTTTCTTACAGAGCAATAATATTCCATAACATTCATATACCATAATTTATTCAGCCACTTTCCAATTGATGGGCATCCATTCAGTTTCCAGTTTCTAGCCACTACAAAAAGGGCTGCTACAAGCATTCTTGCACATGTGGGTCCCTTTCCCTTCTCTAAGATCTCTTTGGGATATAGGCCCAATAGAAACACTGCTGGGTCAAAGGGTATGCACAGTTTGATAACTTTTTGAGCATAGCTCCAAATTACTCTCCAGAATGATTGGATCCGTTCACAGTTCCACCAACAATGTATTAGTGTCCCAGCTTTCCCACATGTCCTCCAACTTTCATTGTTATCTTTTCCTGTCATTTTAGCCAATCTGACAGGTGTGTAGTGGTACCTCAGAGTTGTCTTAATTTGTATTTCTCTGATCAATAGTGATTTGGAGCAACTTTTCATATGACTAGAGCTGGTTTTAATTTCATAATCTGAAAATTGTTCATATCCCTTGACCACTTATCTATTGAAGAGTGGCTTGAATTCTTATATATATATGAGACAATTCTCTATATATTTTAGAAATGAGGCCTTTATCAGAACCATTAAATATAAAGATGATTTCCCAATTTGATGCTTCCCTCCTAATCTTATCTGCATTAGTTTTATTTGTACAGAAACTTTTTAACTTAATATAATCAAAATTATCTACCTGGTGTTCAATTAGGAGTTCCAGATCTTCTTTGGATATAAATTTATTCCATCTCCACAGGTCTGAGAGGTAAACTATCCTATCTTCCTCTAATTTGCTTACAATATCACTTTTTATATCTAGATCATGAACCCATTTAGATCTTATCTTGCTATGTAGTGTTAGGTGTGGGTCAAGCCCTAATTTCTTACACACTAGTTTCCAATTTTCCCAGCAGTTTTTGCCAAATAGAGAATATTTATTGCAAAAGCTGGGGTCTTTGGGTTTATCAAACACTAAATTGTTAAGGTTATTGCCTAGATTGTCCTGATAACCTATCCTGTGCCACTGATCGACTGCTCTATTTCTCAGCTAGTACCAAATGGTTTTGATGACCGCTGCTTTATAATATAGTTTTAGATCTGGTACAGCAAGGCCACCTTTATCTGCCTTTTTTTTCATTAATCCCCTTGAAATCCTTGACCTTTTGTTCTTCCAAATGACTTTGCTACTATTTTTTCTAGATCTGTAAAATAATTTCTTGGGAGTTTGATTGGTATGGCACTAAATAAGTAAATTAGTTTGGGTAGTATTGTCATTTTTATTATATTCGCTCGGCCTACCCATGAGCACGTAATGTTTTTCCAATTGATTAGGTCTGATTTTATTTGTGTGGAAAGTGTTTTGTAGTTTAGTTCATATAGTTTCTGACTTTTCCTTGGCAGATAGATTCCCAAATATTTTATCCTATCATCTGCTATTTGGAATGGAATTTCTTTTTGTATCTCTTGCTGCTGAACTTTGTTGGTAATATATAAAAATGCTGATGATTTATGTGGATTAATTTTGAATCCTGCAACTTTGCTAAAGTTGTGAATTGTTTCTAGTAGTTTTTTAGTTGAGTCTCTAGGGTTCTCTAAGTATACCATCATGTCATCTGCAAAGAGTGATAATTTGGTTTCTTCATTACCTACACTGATTCCTTTTATCTCTTTTTCTTCTCTTATTGCTAAAGCTAACATTTCTAATACAATATTAAATAGTAATGGTGACAGTGGGCAGCCTTGTTTCACTCCTGATCTTATTGGGAATGGTTTTAGTTTGTCTCCATTACATATGATGCTTGCTGATGGTTTTAAATAGATGCTACTGATCATTTTAAGGAAAAGTCCATTTATTCCTATACTCTCTAATGTTTTTAATAGGAAAGGGTGTTGGATTTTTTCCAAATGCTTTTTCTGCATCTATTGAGATAATCATATGGTTTTTGTTAGTTTGGTTATTAATATAATTAATTATGCTGATAGTTTTCCTAATATTGAACCAGCCCTGCATCCCTGGTATAAATCCTACTTGGTCATAGTATAGTATCCTGGGGATGACTTTCTGTAATCTAATTGCTAATATCTTATTTAAAATTTTTGCATCAATATTCATTAGGGAAATTGGTCTATAGTTTTCTTTCTGTTTTCACCCTACCTGGTTTAGCTATCAGCACCAAATCGGTCTCATAGAAGGAATTTGTCAGTATAGCTTCTGTCTCTATTTTCTCAAATAGTTTGTATAGTATTGGAATTAATTGTTCTTTGAATGTTTGGTAGAATTTATATGTAAATCCATCTGGCCCTGGAGATTTTTTCTTAGGGATTTGGTTAATAGCTTGTTCTATTTCTTTTTCTAATATGGGGCTATTTAAATAATTTATATCCTCTTCTGTTAACTTGGGCAATCTATGTTTACATAATCTGATCTGAAAGAATGAGTGGGTGAAACAACAAATCAGAGACACAATTGATAATTTCATCCAAGAGAATGACAATAATGAGACAACATGCCATAATTTAGGGGATGCAGCCAAAGCACTTCTTAGGGAAAGTTTTATATCTCTAGATGCTTACTTGCATAAAACAGAGAAATTGAAGATCAATCAATTGGGCATGCAGCTAAAAAAACTAGAAAAAGAACAAATTAAAACCCCCCAAGTAAATACCAAATTTGAAATTCTGAAAACAAAAGGGGAGATTAATAAAATTGAAAGTAAAAACAAACAAACAAAAAAACTATTGAACTAATATACAAAACTAAGAAATGGTTTTATGAAAAAATCAACAAAATAGATAAATCTTTAGTTAATTTGATCAGAAAAAGAAAAAAAAAGAAAATCAAACTGTTAGTATCAAAAATGAAAAAGGTGAATGTTCCACCAATAAAGAGGAAATTGTAGCAATAATTAGGAAGTATTTTGTCCAATTTCATGTCAATAATTCTGATAATACAAGTGAAATGGCAAGATACTTACAAAAATATAGATTGCCCAAACTAATAAAGGAGGGAATAAATTACTGAAATAATCCCATTTTAGAAAAAGAAATTAAACAAGCTATTAATCAACTCCCTAAGAAAAAATCCACAGGGCCAGATGGATTTACATGTGAATTTTACCAAACATTTGCAGAACAATTAATACCAGCATCATGCAAACTATTTGAAAAAATAGGGAAAGAAGGAATCCTACCAAATTTTTTTTTATAACACCGACATGGTACTGATATCAAAACCAGGTATGACCAAAACTGAGAAAGAAAATTATAGACCAATTTTCCTAATGAATATAAAATCTTAAATAAAATATTAGCAAAGAGATTATAGCAAGTTATCCCCAGGATAATATACTAGGAATGCAGGACTGTTTCATTATTAAGAAAACTATTAGCATCATTGACTGTATCCCTAAACAAACAAAAATCATATAATTATCTCAATAGATACAGAAAGAGCATTTGACAAAATCCAATGCCAATTTCTATTAAAAACACTAGAGACTATAGGAATAAATGGAGTTTTCCTTAAAATGATCAATAGCATCTATTTAAAGCCATCAGCAAGCCTCAGATATAATAAGGATAAACTAGATTCATTCCCTGTAAAATCGGGGTGAAATATTTTTTCCTATTATCATCATTACTATTAAATATTGTATTAGAAATGCTAGTTTTCACAGTAAGAGAAGAAAAAGAGATTAAAGCAATTAGAGTAGGTAATAAGGAAACCAAATTATCACACTTTGCAGATGATATGATGGTATATTTAGAGAATTACCTAAAAAAACTACTAGAAGCAATCCACAACTTTAGCAAAGTTGCAGGATACAAAATAAAACCACAGAAATCATCAGCATTTTAATATAACAATGAAGTCCAGCAGAAAGAGATACAAAGAAAAATTCCATTTAACATAACTGTCAATAATATAAAATATTTGGGAGTCTACTTGGCAAGGCAAAGTCAGGATCTATATGAACACAATTACAAAACATTTTCCACACAAATAAAGTCAGATCTAATCTCCTGGGAAAATATCAAGTGCTCATGAGTAGGCTGAGCTAATATAATAAAAATGATTTTTTATTAATATTAATTAATTTGTATCTATATATGTAATCATATATTAAAAATAAATTAATATGCTTATTCAGTGCCATACCAATCATATTCCCAAGAAATTACTTCACAGAGCTAGAAAAAATAATAACAAAATTCATCTGGAAGAACAAAATGTCAAGAATTTCAAGGAAATTAATGAAAAAAAATGCAAATAAGAGTGGCCTAGTTGTATCAGACCTAAAACTAAATTATAAAGCAATAGTCATCAAAACCATTTGGTGCTGGTAAGAAAAAGAATAGTTGATTAATGGAATAGCTTAGGTTCATAGCACAAAATAATCAATAACTATAATAATATAGGGTTTGACCTCAGCTTTTGGGATAAGAACTCATTATTTGAGAAAAATGCTGGGAAACTTGGACATTAATATGGCAGAAACTAGGCATTGACCCACAACTAAGACCCTATATCCAGATAAGATCAAAATGGGTTCATGATTTAGACATAAAAAGAGTGATAGAGGCAAATTAGAAGAACACAGGATAATTTACCTCAGATCTGTGGAGAAGGAAAGAATTTATGGTCAAAGAAGAACTTTACTACATTTTTGAAAGTAAAATGGATACTTTTGCTATTAAAAAGTTTTTTGCACAGATAAAACCAATGTAGACAAGATTAGAAGGGAAGCAAACTGGGGAAAAAAATTTACATTCAAGGGTTCTGATAAAGGCCTCATTTCTAAAATACATAGAAAATTGACTCAAATTTATAAGAATTCAAGCCATTCTCCAATTCACAAGTAGTCAAAGGATATGAACAATTTTCAGATGAAAAAGTTAAAACCATTTGTAGTCATATGAAAAGGTGCTCTAAATCGCTATTGATCAGAGAAGTGCAAATTAAAACAACTCTGAGGTGCCACTACACACCTCTCAGATTGGCTAAGATGACAAGAAAGGACAATGAGGAAAGTTGGAGGGGATGTGAGAAAACTGGGATACTAATAGATTGCTGGTGGAATTATGAACTGATCCAACTATTCTGAAGCGCAATATGAAACTATGCCCAAAGGGCTATTCTGATGCATACCATTTGATCCAGCAATGCCTCTACTGGGTTTTTATCCCAAAGAGATCATAAAGGAAGGAAAGGGACCCACATGTGCAAAAATGTTTGTGGCAAGAAACTGGAACCTAAGTGGATGCCCATCAGTTGGAGAATGACTGAATAGGTTATGTTATATGAATGTTATGGAATATTATTGGTCTATAAGAAATGATCAACAGAATGATTTCAGAGAGGCCTGGAGACTTACATAAAGTGATGCTATGTGAAATGAACAGAACAAGAAGATCATTATACATAGCAACAACAAGATTATATGATTATTAATTCTGATGGACAAGTTTCTTGTCAACACTGAGATGATTCAAGCCACTTCCATTGGTCTTGTGATGAAGAAAGCCATCTGCACCTAGAGAAAGGACAGTTGGAACTGAATGTGGACCACAACATAGTATTTTCACTCTTTTTGTTGTTGTTTGTTTGCATTTTGTTTTCTTTCTCATTTTTTTTCCTTTTTGATCTGACTTTTCTTGTGCAGCACGATATTTGTAGAAGTATGTAGAGAAGAATTGCACATGTTTAACATATGTTGTATCACTTGTTGTCTAGGGGAGGGAGTAGGGGAAAGAAGGGAAAAAATAGAACACGAGGTTTTGTAAGGCTGAATGTTGAAAATTATCCATGTATATATTTTGAAAATAAAAAGCTTTAATCAGAAAAATAAATCAAACATTATACAATATAAAAAATAAAGTTGACTAGTTCAATTTTTTTTAAAAAGAAGACATTTTCTACTGAAAAAAATTTTTAATGCTAATATTTTTTCAATGATATTTTTATGCCTGTGAATCATGGTTTGCTATGGTTTTGAAAGATTTGAAATTGAAGCTCATACAATGGATAACAGAAAGGAGACAGTGTATAGAGGCAAGCTACAAAAGATGTAAATGATTATGAATTGGAGAAGAGAAATAAATGCTGTCAGAGAAATGTGTGAAAGAAATAAAAGACAAGCTAGTTATGTGATGAGAGCAAAGATATTAGGTAGCCTATTACCTATTTTGATATAAAGAGGAATAGAGGGAAACTTTACAGTATTCCTTTTGGGGAACTTATAAGAGGACAAGGACAAAATCTACATAGGTTGGGTAGTGATTATCTGAATCACTGAAGGGAATAGCTATATCAGTGTAATCACTGATAACATTTTTGTAATTAAATACTTCATAGAAAACGAAATAAGTCATGGATTTATTCTTGCTCATACAGCTAGTATATAATAGAACCAAGATTTGGCTCTAGGTCCTCTGGCATTGTAAATTTTTTTTAATTATACTAAGCTACCACAAGAATGTATTTTTCAATCATTATATTCTTTCAAATATGCAATCCAAATAGATGTCTTCATAGACTTTATCCCAAGGTAGATGAAATACAAATTCACTGCTGCCAAGCAGTTGAATGTAGATTTTTCAGAAGACCTTCATTACAACAAAGATCACATACTTCATCATACATCACACTACTCCTTAATTTATATGCTTTTGTTCATTAATTACTGACATGCTAATGTTAGTAATGGAAAAATATCAAGTACATTTCAGGATATGTGGTGTTGAAAGTAAAACAAAGCAATGATGTAAATCACATTCATAATTATGTCTATGGAATAGATGTATAAATGTATAAATGAGAATCTGACACCCAAAAAGAGCTGTAAGCATTCGCCCATAGAGAAAATCTCACACAGCTGCTGAAATTTAGTGGATAACTAGCAGATAAAAGTAGCAGTTCAAGAGAGAGCCTGCAGATTGAAGCCCAATAGAGAAAACAACTCAAAAGACATTTGCAAATCTGAAGATGACATGAGCTCCATCAACAGGGGAAGATACTAGAATTGGCCTAAATTATTGAATCAAAGAATTTGAGAATTAAAAAAAATCAGTATTCATCTAATCCATTTCATACTCAAGAGGAATTTCTAATATAACATAACTTCTCAGTGGTCATTCAGCCTCTTCGTGAGTACTTTCAAGAAGAGAGAAACTACAATTTCAAATAAGAAGGACAACACTATCTATACTTGGTAGGCCAATCCACTTTTGGGTGACTTTCTTGATTAGACTTTTTTCTTAATTTTTCATTTTTTATAACATTAAGGCTAAATATCTCCTGGCAACTTCCACCTCTTTTTGTTAGTTCTATCTGATGGGGTCAACAGAACATATCTAATCATCCCACCCTTCACAACTAAACATGACTTCCCTGAGTCTTCCCTTTTACAAAGTTTAGACCCTGTCTTATGTTTGTTGTCCTCCTCTGGACACTCTAGAGCTTATTAATATTTCTGTGGCTCACGTAAACAGTTTTATTTTTAAACCAGCATATGCATAAGTAACTTTTCTTAGAAACTTGCCTTATTCAGTTTTCCACTGGATCTCTTTGTAATGTCCTGGTGCTGAGAAGAATTCAAATTTCATCCTGTCTTTCTGTTCTTTTCCTTCTATCATGACTTAAAAAACAGTTTTAAAATAAGGAGTTTGAAGTCAAGTATATTAGATATAGTTTACCTTCTCTTGAATATTTCTCTCTGGGTCAAATGTGTTTCTTGTAAACAACATATTGAATTCTGTTTTTTAATCTACTCTTCTATTTGCTTCCATTTCATGGGAGAGTTCATTCCATTCACATTCACAGTTATGATTATCAGCTCTGATTTTTCTTCCATTCTATTTTCTCCCCTGTATGTACTTTTGCTCTCTCTTTTACCCTGTCTTTGTTTTTTTAACCCACCCCATCCACTATCTTATCTTCTGTGAATTCTACTCCCTTTTTTCATAGTGTTTCTGTCCTCCATTCTATCCTATCTCTCTTTTTTTTTCCTTTTTCTCCTCCAACTTATTTATAGTGTTAGATTAATATCTACACTCAAAAGAATGATTAACCTATTCCTTTGAGCCAAAAATGATGAGATCAAACTTCAGACAATCTCATCCCTCTCCCTTTTTTCCTTGATTATAATAGGTCATTGTGCCTCTTTATGTGATACAATATGTCCCAATATACCTCCCCTTTTCTCTTTTCCCAGTATAATCATTTTCCATTCTTTAATGTATTTTTTCCTTTATAGCATCACATCAAAGTCCATTTACAACCACATCCTGCATCCATGTGTTACCCTCTTCTGTCTGGCCAAGTAACAGATATAGTTCTCAAGAGTTACAAATATCATTTTTCCATCTAGGGATGTAAATAAGTTTAACCTTTAAATAATATATATTTTTGCCCATTTACCTTCAATGTTTCTCTTGAGTCCTGTGTTTAAAGACTACATTTTCTGTTTAGTTCTGGTTTTTCAATAGAAATGATTGAGTCTCTTACTTCATTAAAGATCTATTACTTCCCCTGAAAGATGAAGCTCAGTCTTGCTGGGTAGTTAATTCTTAGTTGAAACCCCAAGTCCTTTGCCTTTTAGAATATGATATTCCAGGACCTTTGAACCTTTATTGTAGAAACTTCCAGATCCTGGGTAATTTTGACTGTTGCTCTTTGATATTGAATTGTTTTTGTCTGGCAGCTTGAAGTATTTTTTCCATGAGATGGTAATTCTGGAGTTTTGCAACAATGTCCCTTGGGGTTTTCTTGTGGGATCTCTTTTCTAAGATGATTGATGAATTCTTTCAATGACTATTTGCCCCTCTGTTTCTAAAATATTGGTACAATTTATCTTGATGGTTTCTTGAACAATGCTATACAACCTCTTTTGGTCATGGGCTTGACATAGGCCAATAATTTTTAAATTTTCTCTTCTGGATCTATTTTCCAGGTTGGCTGTTTTTCCAATGAGTTATTTTTCATTTTCTTCAATTTTTTTACATTCTTTTAGTTTGTTTGACTGATTCTTGCTGTCTCACAGAGTAATTGCCTTCCATTTGTCCTGTTCTAGTTTTTAATGTGTGATTTTTCTTTAGTTGGTTTTTGTATCATTTTTTCCATTTGGTTAATTATAGTTTTTGTTTTTGTTTTTGTTTTTGTGTTTTTTGCTTTTCGCTGAGGCAATTGAGATTAAGTGACTTGCCCAGGGTCGCACAGCTAGGGAATGTTAAGTGTCTGAGACCAGATTTGAACTCAGGCTCTCCTGACTTCAGGGCTGGTGCTCTATACACTGTGCCACTTAGCTGCCCCAGTTAATTATAGTTTTTAAGGAGTTGTTTTCTTCAGACAATTTTTTCTCCTTTCCCAAGCTGTTGACTCTCTCATGTATACTTTTTTTTTCTTCTACCTCTTTTATTTGCCTTTTAAGTCTTGCACTTCCAAGAAGCTTCTTTTGTATTGAGACCAATTCATATTCCTTTTTCAGATTTCCACTATGGACATTTTGTCCTCCTCTGATTTGGTGGTTTGGCCTTCCCTGTCACCATAGTAGCTTTCTATGGTCAAAGTTCTTTTCTATTTCTTGCTCATTTTCTTTCCTTTTTTTTTGGTTACTTCTTCCTTTTTTACTTTTATGTTTGAGCTCTGCTCCTGAGGTTAAGGGGACACTGTTCCAAGTGTTCTGTACAGTTTTGAGTCATGGCTCTGAGGACAGTGGCCTTTTGTGTTTGTAGGGAGTTGTTTTATTTGCTCTTTCCAGGAAATAGCCGGTTTTTCCAGAATTTGCTTTCTGAGCTGGAACTGGGGACTGTCCTACTGCTCCAGTACTGAATTAGAACTGTGGTTCTCAGATGCTGATCTGCTGTGATTAAGATGATTTCACTTGCTTTTCTAAACTCTGAGCTAAAGTGAACATCCCTTTCACTGCAGTAAGACTGAGCTTTCTTGAAGTTTTTCCAATCTATCTCGAGTTCGAGAATGGTTTCATTTTGTCAGACTTTGTTCAGAGGCTTGGTTTCATATAGTTTTTGTGGGAAACTATGAGAGTTGGGTAGCTTTCTGGCTTCACTCTACCATCTTGGCTCCATCCCCTAAAGTCCCAATTGTTTAGAGTATGATAACATAGTTTGTTACTAGCAGATCACTTTTTAATGTAACTTGGACTCTGGCTAATCTATTCAGTATTTACTTCAGTATTCTTTGCTTACATTTACAATTTGCTTCCTGGCACTTCTGTTTTATTTTATTTCCAAATATACAAAAAAATCTCGGTTATTATTTAAATAAATTTGATAATTATATTATGCAATTTATAAAAAATTTGATAATTACATCATGCAGTTTATACAAGGGATGTCAGAGGCCCTTTAGTCCAAATCCTTTATTTTACATTGAAAAAATTGAGGGGAAGGCCAAAGAGATTAAAAGAATTGTGTGAAATCATTAGAGAAACATCAGAGGATGTTCTGAACCCATATCCCTGATGATATAGTCTTAATTCATGTAATATGAGAAAGAACTCCTTTATAGGACAAAATAATTTCCTTATAGCAATCATAATTAAGGTCTACAATAACATTCAGTAATGTGTAAGTAGCTGCTGAATCTGATGCCTTTCCCTTCATCTGAAACTGACCCAGAATTGGGCTGTGATACAACAGAGTGGAGCAATGGGAGTTTCCAATACATGGCCAGCATCCAGATGATCAGTCCAAAGATGGTAGAAAAGGATGTGTAATGAGTGACATAAGCAGAAGGAAATGACAAAAATTAGTTAATTAACTAAATGCAGTTCAATGTTACACAGTTATGAACCATAAGAAATTGGATTCCAAAGAGCTAGAAAACATTGGGGAGAAAATATTGAACTTTCATGGTGGCCCACAAGCTTCTGATTTTTCAAGTCATTCAGCTCTATATAGAGATAATATATTAAGCCATTTGGTTCTATGTAGAAATAATCATCTAGGATTGAAGTGACAGAGCAATAATTAGAAGAAAGTTTGACTGGCCTCTAAATGTCCTTTGCTAAATGTTTCTGACATACCCACAACTAACAAAGTTTAGATACTGTATAAAAACTCAGGAATAGCATTGTATAAAGCAAAATTTAAAAAGTCACTTAACCTCTCCACACTTCACTCATCTGTAAAATGAGGAATTGGAACCACATGACCTCCAAGATTATATCTTAACCCTAAATCTATGATCCTATGATTATGACCTTCTTCACTGGTTATTAATCTTCAGCTGAGTACAACTAGGTCCCAATTAGTATAAATAATGAATCCTATGAAAAGGTTTCATGTTTTCAAATACACATTATTCAGAGTTATAGTTATAAAATATGGTAATTGGGTTCTGGCACAACTGATATGTGCAGTAAAGATCTGAATGATACAACCACTTTATGGGATTCATTATTTGCATTAATTTGGATTTGGTTGTAGTCTAAGAAGGGTCTTATTTCAAATGTAAAACCCTAAATATATTCTCTGAGTTACAAGTTGTAAAAACCTTATTTGTTACTGAAACTCTACTACTGTAATTGTTCTTGGGAGCTTGGATCTAAGCTTGACTCTAACCTTTTCTTCCTTGCTTGAAATTTATGAAGGATGAGTGAAATTAGGATAGTTGTAATGATCTATTTAATTTTTTCAAAGATAAATATTTATTTGATGCACTGAACTTTCTGTACTTAATGGAGCTTATTAAGAATTCCTTACTCCTTTTTTTTCCCTCTAGAGAAAACTGAAGAGAAGGGAAAAGAATCAGGTAGGTAATTCCCTTTGTGTCTCTCAAATGATATAGATGTTCAATAATGTTGTTAAGCTTTGCTTTGTATGTATGCCTTGAATTTCCATTTCAATTAAATGACTACTTTATCAATGCTTAATAAGTATTGATTTAAAATAAATTTCTTCATTAAAACTGCATGATTCTAACCTCAGACTTTATTTCTTTCTTCTTCTTGGGATAAAAGCCTTCATTATTTGTCAAATAAAAATTTTGTCTATACAAAATCCAAGGCCCCCTAAAGCCCTAAATCTATGATATTATCATACTCTGATTTTATAACATTTAAAACTTTTTAGAAGAGCACATCATAATTTTCAAACATATAAATAGGGGGTTCCACCACATACTCTTAACATCTACCAATGAGTCAGTTTACATCAACATCAAGAGAATATCTTTTATCAGGTATAGCTGAGTAAACTGATGAGATTTAAAGTTAGATTTTAGATTCTATAGCCTCAGATTTGCTTTTGCTTTCCAACACATTATCTATCCATTTTCAGACCCTTTTTAGCAAGATAGAGTTTCCTTCTCCTCTCATCTTTGCTGTACCTTCCCCAGTTCCATACTACCCCCTCCCAGAGGCTTTGCTTGAAAAAAAAATATTCAAGCCGTGACCCCTATCAATAACTCACCTAGTGTTCTCACAAAGAGAGATTTGAAAAGCAATAGGAATCAAGATCAAAATATTATAATTATATTATAATATTACATATTATAATATGCAAATATTATAATTATAATACAAAATTAAAATATAAAGATTAAAATAACTGCAGCTTGCAAATCACTACATTTCCAAGCTATTTGTTTTCATATAGGTTCCTGTTCTTTAAGGAAGTCTTTTTTCTTTCTTTTTTTATAATGATGGACATAAATATAATATTAACAACCCTGGCATTTTCAGTGTTGTTTCTTGCTAAGATTGACTTTTGATAATATTTTCAATCTGCTAGTTCATCTATGGTTATATTTTTCTTGATAACTAAGGCTGTTGACACAAAAGATACTGTCCTAGTGAGATAGATAGATAAACATAAAGTCAGGCAGACAGCTAAATATGTCATCATATTGGTCTTTATGCCATGGAAACAATTCAAAAATCTCAAAAACATTGTCACCAGAACATCACTTTAATTCAATCTAATAAATATTTATTGAGCACTTATTATGTTCCAAGCACTTACAATTAATAAAAATAAAGACAGTTCTTACCCTCAAGGAGTTTATAATCTAAAGTGTGTATGAGAAGGAGGGAGACTACACACAAAGGGAGACAGAAAAGTGAGAAAAGGTGCAAGGAAAAGTAGGGGATAACCATCATGGGGATATCTTATTCTATGTTATTGAAAACAAGGAGATCAAATAACTTAGAGTGAAGTGAGTTGAAAATCTAGTTTTTTGCATCCCATAGGGGAAGGCACTGCAAGGAGTTTGGTATGCTCCTGTCTAGCCCTCCAATCAGAGGGTAGAGATGGCTGAGGGAGGTATTGTCAATAAAGGTGTGAGTTAGCAGTAAGGTGATGAGATGATGTCCTTAACCTAGAAGGGGTATCTATTTCTGTGGAATTGAAACCAGGTAAAGCAACAGATTGAAAGCCTTTGACAGTGGGTTCTAGATGGGCCATATGTCTTTTATTGAAAGACAAAACTATTTCAGAAATATTTATCACCAGAAACTAGGTTGCAAGATGATGAGTTACTTGACCATAAAAACTTAGGAAACTGTCTATTGAGGCATACAGGGAGTGACCACAACAACAGCATAAAAAAAAAACTCCACATACAAGAAATAGGTTTTTGAAGTCTTATAATATTCAAAGAATATGATGTTCCTATTATTATTATCATCATTATTATTACTCATTTGAAAACAACAAACTTCTTTTATGATATTTGGAAATTTTAGTTCAGCAAATCCATATGAAGAATATAAATGTGAAGCTATCCTTTAAGTATATTTCATTAAGAGACTTTAGAAACACATCCTAAAGTAATTAATCTTGAAAATTTTGCTTCTCTTTCATTTTTTCCACATAAAGCCACAAGTGGCACCATTTATTTGTAATGTTTCAATATTATTAGTAAAAGAACTTCTTAGAACTGTTTCTTTGTTTTCAGATTCAAAATGTGAAAGCTAGGAAGGATCTAAGTTTGTAACCTCCCAGAAGTGTTCAACTTCCTATTTTCAAGGACTTTGCATTCCATATGCCTTCTGCCTAAACCTACTTTTCCTCTTCACTATGTCCTTCAATCCCTCTGGCCCTCAGCACTAATCCAGACCATTGTTTCTGCTCTAGCTACATTCTTCTCCTTTCAGAATCATGACCCTTGATTAGCCAGTTCAGCTTTGCAACATTCTCTATTCTCTTGATTCCTGGCCAATCATACTTTGCCAAAACCGAATTCTGGCTTATTCCCAGCATCCATTTCTTAAACTCCTACTCTGGGACTGGAGAAAATTATAAATCTATATTGACTGTGCCCGGTACAGATTTTTTCAAGCTAATATTAACTGTGCTATTTTTTTAAGACAATTCTTCTACTCTTCACTAATTATTTGTCTATCCTATTCTTCACAGTAGTTACTCCAAACCCTCTTCTCTCCTCAAGCCTCCTACAACTCTTCTTTTACTCAATTTTTTTGCTAAGGATCTCAACTCATCCTGCTCATTTTAGTTCCTCCTGACATCATGCCCTGCTATATTTTCTTTCACTCCATTCATTAATAAAGTATTTCCACTTGCCTAAGCAAAATTTTGTAATCTTTAATCTCTTCTTATCTGCTAGTTCCTTTGTGGATATTCCAAAACAGATCCAAATCCCCACCATTTCAAAAATATATTCATTTGATCCTAACATATTCTAGCACTTGTCCTATATTTTTACTCCCTTGTAAACATATCATATTGGAATACTCATCCACCCTTATGCACCTTTTTCCCTTTTGTAGAATCCTTCTGAAATCTCAACTCTGAGCATCTAGTCTTAGCATTCTTCATTATTTTTCCAGCTGTTTTTAATTCTCTAAATTTTGTCACCATGCTGATACACATGAAACATCTCCCTGACTGCACATGTATCCTTTCCCTATCACTTTAAGGTATTTAGATTTTAATGATGGAGGAAGCCACATTGGAATATAAGCCCACTGAGGACAGGGACTGTTTTCTTTTCTTAGTAATTGTGTCCTCAGTGCTTAGCTAGTTCCTGGCACATAGTAAGAAAAAAACATATTGCTGACTTGATTTCTGAAATTTTACTTTTGATTTTATGGTTCAACTAAAATGCTGTTTCCAAAATTCATTACTAATGGCATTTTTTTCAATCATGTTTCTTCTTGAACTCTTTGAAACATTTGATTATTGACTACCTCATAGATACTTTCTCCTCTCTAGATTTCTAAGACACTATTTATCTTCTGATTTTCTCATCTTTTTTCTCTTTTTAGTATCATTTGGTGGATTTTGTTCAGATTACTCTCAATAACCATGAGCATCCCTCCAAGCTCTGTTCTTGATTCTTTTCTCACTATACTCTATATCATTTGAACCCTCATCAACTCTCATAGGTTTAATTGTCATCTCTATGCAAAAGATCTTCAGATTTATAGATCCAAATTTTACCTTTCTTTTGAGCATTGTTTTCACATCACTGTCTTCCTTTTGGATGTCAAATAACCATCTCAAAATCCTTATGTCCAAAACAGAACTCATTATCTTTATTCACAAAACTTTTTGTCTTCCCAACTTCTCTACCAGTGTTGAGTGAACCACTATATTTTCACATATCCATGCTCAGAACCTCATTATTTTCTTTTACTTCTCTACTGACTCACCACACCTAATCAATCTGTTTGTGGAGTCTTGTTCTTTCTACCTTCGCAATATCACTTATGTACAACCTATTCTGTCTGTTCACACAAACCCTGGTACAGACCCTCATTGCATCATTCCTAAACTATAGAAATAGGCTTCTTGTTATTTCCTCTCCCTCAAGTCTTTAGTCATGCTAATTTATGCCTTTTCCCTAAGTTGTCAAATACATTTTCCTAAGTTGCAAGTCTGATCATGTTATTCCTTTACTTAGTAAACTCTAATGTCTCCCAGTTACCCACAGAATAGAATAAAAATTCTCTTTTTTGGCATTTAAACTCTACACAAGATGAATTCTTCCTATATTTCCAGTATTTTACTCCACATTTTACTCCATTTACACATTTACATTTTGTTCCATTTCATGAAATCTATAATCTAGTTGTAATGCTGTTCCTCAAACATGATATTCCATCTCCCTTCTCCATCCTTTGTTCTGATTCTCTATGTGTTTGGAATACTTGGCACTTTTACTTCTACTACTTCCACTAAAGAATCCTTTGATTCCTTTGAGAATCAATTCAAGTGCCATCTCCTTTAGAAAGACTCTACAAGTGCCCTCAGTTGCTAATGACATCTTTTCTAAGGCCATCTTCCATCTTCTCTGAATATATTTTATATGTACAGATTAAAACATATCGTCTCTATTCATTAAAAAGTATCCTTAAGAACAGTGTTGTTTGTATTTTCTTGGTGTTCTCAGTACTTAGTATAGCGCTGGTGGATATTAAGTGCTTAGCAAATACTTATTTATTATTGTCGATTAACATTACACACCTTTTTATGACAGAATGTAAATTTGTTCAGGAGAGACTCAAAAAAATAAACAAATGAACAGCTTAATCTATCTTCTGAAAATTGAAGTCCAGAGATATTAAATGATTTTTTTTCAAAGTCACAGAGCAAACTAAAGTTTGCTCTTAATGTAATATTTTCCCCACAACATCATGCTCCATTTTCAGCAATTTTTAAAAAGTAGTTAATTTGAATGAACTTAGCATTAAAAGCAACACATATTCATCTATATGATTCAATTTGAATGAAGTCCAGATGTTATTTAATTTATAAGTTGTTTGTTGTGTTAATCACTGTTTTTAGAGGCATAATTCCTTTTCTCTCCTTTCCTTTCAATATACATGAAATTTGGAAGTTTTCCATGCAAATTCAGTTTCTCCATGGGGATATAGTTTGGCATAGTGGAAAGAATGCTGAACTTGGATTCAGAAGATTTGTTTTGGAATCCTCCTTCACTATTGTAGAAAGGTCAAACGGTGATTATTCACTAGGTAGAAGCATTGTTGTTTATCCTTTGTTCCAAAAGAGGATCAATGGCATCAGAAGGGTAATGTCTTCACTTGCAAGTGATGTGAATTTAAGTGATGCAGAACTGTGCCAAGTCATCAACTTTACACTCTCCTCCAAAGTCATCAGAATCCAGTGGCAAGACATAGGTCAGAATGACTGGCAATAGTCTCATGAGTAGGCCTTGGCCTTTTGAAGTCGTCTTTCCCAGGTTTCAGTCTGTCTGGAGCAGCACCAATTCAATAATTAATAGAATAGAATGGGAGCAAAAGGAGGTCTACCTTGACTTTACTAGAGAATAAATCTGGGAATGGAAAATCCTCAGAGTTTCTGTTTTAGAACAGAAACAATTGCTATTTACATTTACTCAGAACTGAATGAAGGTAGATCAAAAGTCATCAAGTATCCCAGTTCTTATAGATAGATAAAGAAGAACAATCTTTTTACAATGTATTAAAAGCATTTTCTTTACTGTAACTTCACTCAGCTCCTTTTCCTTCTGAGGAAATATTCCATCTGAGGGATATTTGCCTTTATTAGGTGAAATAAGATAGGAACCAAGAAACAAAATGGATTTCTCTTACATGAGCTTTTATGTATTCATTTAATCTCCTTTAGCCTGCTTGGTTCAGATGTGTGAATATCATTAAATATTGGCTTACCTGGGCCAAACTATATTTTTTCATATTCTTCTTTTGATGGATCCTAATTATAATAAAATTACAGGGATGCACGCATCTTCATTTCCCTACTACTTTATTCATTTTCCTTCCCCATTCTTTTTTTAAACAATCAAAGCCAAAAAAATCACATTAAAACTCTGAGTTTATCTTTCTTTTTTTCTCCTTAAAAAAAAAATACTGGATTCTAATATGAATATAGTTATCTCTTTTCTTGTAGGAAAGATTTTATGATGATTATTTGACCCTTTCATATTGCTCAAATATATAAATTTTTCAAGGTTTCTTTTTATCCTAGATTCTGGTTTCAAAAGTCCTAACCAGCTCTGATTTTGTCAACAGAAATGCGGTAAAGTTCTGAATTCTATTAAAGGTCTTTTTTTTTTTAAATCTCTGAATGATTATCCTCACTTTTGTTGTACAAGTTAATTCTGGTTGTAAGCCTCTTTCTTTATTTTATTGGTATACCACAGTTCAAGCTTTCCTTTATAATAATTGCTTCATAAAGTTATATAATTATGGTTCTTTTGTACTTGATTCCTTTCTTTCTGGCTTCTTGTGACTTTTTTTCTTTGAACCAGAAGCTCTAAATTTTAGCTAAGACATTCCTGGGTATGCTAAATTTAGAGTTTTAGTAGTCAGCCTTTTATGCTTTTTCTTTTACTTTTGTCCTTTAGTTCTAATAGTTCTAAATAGATTTATCCATTAGACACAGAGGGTAGTAGAATGAACTAAAAGGCACAATTCAGCCTTTTGTTGTTCACGAGAAACACACTTGAATCAAAAATACTAACACAGAGTTAAAGAGGGGCCAGAGTAGAATATCTATAGATAGATAGATAGATGGATAGATAGATATCAGATAAATCTTTAAAAAAGTAAGGGTAATAATCTTGTTTCCTTCCCTTTTACAAACCAAATAAATAAATAAATAAAATGTAATTAGAAGAGAAGCACAGAGGGAAAGACATTTAACGGCACCAAAGATAAATATGTAACACTCAAATAGATCTATAATGTCATAGATTTTTTACTCAATAAAAATATGTGTTCTTTCCCTTCTATTGCGCATCCTTTCCCACTGAGAAAGAAAGCAAAACAAAATTCCCTGTTATGAACATTCATTATCAAGGTAGACCAATTTCTGTACCAGCCATAATAGAAAGAAAAAAAAAACAAGAAAAAAATTTATCTCAAATTGAACTCCTACTCCACTGTTTCTCTATAAGAAGAATTAAATAGTTCAACATGAGCACTTTATAATCATAGTTGATTATTGAATTAATCAGCGTCCTTAAGTTTTCAAAAGTTGTATTATTTTTAATATGCATTGCTGTATGAATAATATTGGGAGAAAAAAATCAGAGCAAAAGGGAAAAACCATGGGAGAGATTTAAAAAAAAACAAAAAAACAAGTGGACATACCATGTGTTGATTTTCATTCAATCTCCTTTGTTCTTTTTCTGGATGCAGATGGCATTTTCTGTTCAAAGTTTATTGGGATTGCTTTGGAAGAACTAAGTCTTTCACAGTTGGTCACTGCACATTCATACTGTTATTGTGTACAATATATTCTTGGTTCTGATTATTTCACTCAGCATCATCATGCAAATCTTTCTAGGTGTTTCTAAAATCAGCTTGTTCATCATTATTTTATTGAACAATATTATTTCATTACCTTTATATACCACAACTTGTTCAGCCATTCCCCAACTGATGTACACAGTCATTTTTTCAATTCTTTGCTACCATAAAAAGAGTTGTTACAAACATTTTTGTACATAAAAGTCCTTTTCCCTCCTTTATGATTTCCTTGGGTAACAGATTCAGTAGTGGCACTACTGGGTCAAACAGTACATACAGTTTTAGGCACAGTTCCAGATTGCTCTCCAGAATGGTCAAATCATTACACAATTCCACCAACAATGCATTAATGTCCCAGTTTTCCCCCATCCCCTCCAACATTTATCATTATTTTCCTGTCATCTTAGTCAATCTGAGAAGTGTGAATTGATATTTTGGAGTTCTTTAATTTGCATTTCTATAATCAATAGTGATTTAGAGCATTTTTTCATAAGACTATAGATGGTTTTAATTTCTTTATCTGAAAATTATTTGTTCATATCCTTTGACATTTATCAATTGAGGAATGACTTGTATTTTTGTAAATTTGACACAGTTGTTTATATATTTTAGAAATGAGACCTTTATCAGAATACTGGCTGTAAAGATTTTTCCCAGCTTTATACTTCCATTTTAATCTTGTTTCTATTGGTTTTGTTTGGGTAAAAAATTTTTAATTTGATGTAATCAGAGTATACACTTTGCCTTTTATAATGTTCTCTAATTCTTCTTTGGTCATAAATTCCTCCTTTCTCCAAAGATCTGATAGACAAATTATCCCTTGCTCTTCTAATTTGTTTTTGGTATCCTTTTTTATGTCCAAATTGTGTACCCATTTTGATCTTATTTTGGTATGGGATGTGAGACTGTAGGTATATTTCAAGTTTCTGACATTATTTTCCAGTTTTCTCAGCAGTTGTTGCCAAATAGTGAGTTCTTATTCCAGAAACTGAAGTTTGGGGGGTTATTAAATACTAGGTTAGAATATTAGATTATAGGCCTTGATCATTGTATCATTTATGCCTAATTTATTCCACTGACCCACCACTCTATTTCTTACCAATACCAAATGCTTTTGATGACTGCTGCTTTATAATATAATTTTAGGTCTAGTAAGGCTAGGCCACCATCTTTTTTTTTTATTAAAAACATCTCATTGTTGAAGAAAACCATGTCCATCAGATTGATCATCATATAATCTTGTTGTCATGTACAATGATCTGGTTCTGCTTATTTAATTTAGCATCAATTCATGCAAATCTCTCCAGGCCTCTCTGAAATTATCCTGCTGGTCATTTCTTACAGAACAATAATATTCCATGACATTCATATACCATAATTTATTCAGCCATTCTCCAATTGATGGGCATCCATTCAGTTTCTAGTTTCTTGAAACTACAAAAAGGGCTGCCACAAACATTTTTGCACATGTAGGTCTTGTTCCCTCCTTCAAGATCTCTTTGGGATATAGACTGGAAACTACTCCACTGATTTGCTTCTCTACCAGGCCAAGTCTGAAGGTCTTATTTGCTGATTTTTTTTGTTTAAGACCTTCTCCTGGGCTTTCCCGGCATCTGTCTTAGCTGGGTTGAACACCCTTTTCACTCCAGTGAGACTGACTTTTCTTGAAATTTTTCCAGTCTATTTTGCACTGGAGAGTGGTTTCATTCCATCAGACTCTGCTCAGAGAATTGGTTTTGTGGGGTTTTCAAAAGAAAACAGAGAGAGCTTGAGCAGCTTCCTGTCTTCACTCTATCATCTTAGCTCCATCCCTAGAAGTGCCCAGAGTTGCATTTTCTAAAATATTTTTAAATGCCATATACATTTTTCTACTGGTTCTGATCACTTTATGCATTTCAGTTTATACAAGTCTTCCTAGGTTTCTCTTAAACTATCACATTCATCATTTCTTATAGCACAACAATGTTTCATCACATTCATATACAACAATTTCCAAGTTTGCCAGTGCAAAAAGAATAATATATATATATATATATATATATATATATATATATATTCGTGTCTTCAATTAGAGTTTGATTCAAGACTAATTATTTCCTTAATCTACCCTAATCTCTTTACCTGTATCTTTTCACCCCTATTGAGTGAAAGGTATTTCTGCAACTAATTCTCTGTGTGTATTTTCACTCCTTTGCTATATTCATATGAAAGTGAGTTTTAAGTGCCACTTTTTCCTCCAATCCTTTCCTCCATTATTGTATAGACTTTTACTTTGATAACTTGATTTTGTCCATTCCCCTCATTTATTATATATTCCTCTATCCCTCCTTTTGCCTTCTTCAAGATAGTAAAAGAAAACCAAGCTGTCTGTCAAATTAGAATTTCTCTATGATCCCTGATCATGCCATTATTTTCCAAGTAGGTGTATCACCTCTCCATATTAAAACACAAATTGTTTATCTTTCTTTAGTTCATAATGATTTTTTGCTTATGTTTACCTTTTTATGTTTCTCTTTATTCCTATTTTGCACTTCAACATTTTTATGTATATTTGTTCTTATCATCAAGATAGCTTGGAAGTCCTCTATTTAATTAAAAATATTTTGCCTATATGTTTATAATCTGTTTTTCTGAGTAAGTTTTTCTAGGTTGTAAACTTAAATTTTTTGATTTCTGGAATGTAATATTCCAAGTTCTTTATATCTTTATAGTGGTGGTTGTTTAATCTTATATGATTCTGACTGTAGCTAATTTTCCTGGACTACTTCCTTTAGGGAAAATTTTAGGGATGGCCTCTGCACATTTTTGGAAAGGATGTCTAGGTTTTTTGAGTGATTGATCTTCAAGTTAGCTTTTATTCCTTCCTACCAACAAGATCTCACCCTTCAATCTTAAAAGTGATCACTATTTTTTATAGCCCTGGTACATAGCCTCTTTTGTTGCTGAAATACTTGTCACATTCCTGACTAGACTGTGTTCCTAGTGTTCACAGACATTGTTTTCTTTTGCTGATCTGGAAAAATGAATCATGATTGTTTTCCCTTTAGATTTCTCAGTTAGTAATGGATCCAGTACATTTTCCAGATCTGTATTGGAGAGTCCAGCAGCAATTAAATGTAGATCAACATCCTATATAGCACAATAAATTTAAATAAAGATAATCCAATTAAGAACAAAAAAGAAGCAGATCAAGTATTTTAATAGAATTTAAGGTTACTTTGAACGACCAAATAGATTTTTGCATTTATTGGCATTTATTGCATTTATTATTATTTTGCATTTATTTATTTATTATTATATAATTTATTTATTATTATTCATCAGTGATGAAGATATTCCCAAATTAAATTCTCTCATCTGCCTTTCAGACCCTATAATCTTGAGCAATGATATATTTATTTAGGATCAAAGGTAATCATGGCTTCCAATCTACCTTGCTTCTTGAATATGTTGACCCAGGCAAGGAGACAAAAGTATGAGTCCATTGAAGTACCAATCACTTGGCAATTGAACTTCTTAAATTCTTCAGTGCAATTATTGAATACAGTAATATCCATGGGAAATAGGAAGGTGATTTCCACGGGGTGAAAGAAGAACATAATATATTTCCCTTTGATTCAGAAAGGCTAGTGCCCTTGAATTTCCAGTCTGACATAACAGCTGTAGCTCAGAAATTGGAGGTTGGGTAGCCAATCCTAGAATTTCCTGCCAATATGTTAAAGCAACTGCTGGAATGCAAAGATGCTGTTCAAAAGAAACAAAAATAGGTGAAACATTTTTGATATTCCATCACACACTTATGAGATTGACTGAGGTGATGAAAAAATAGCAGTTGTGAGAAGTTCTATGACAGGACACTTTAACAATTATGAAAAAAAAATGGAATCATGCCCTAAAAGATACTGGAGTATACATACCCTTTGATATAGCAATACTCCTATTAGTCATATATGTCAAAGAAGTGAAAAAAAAAACAGAGGGTAGTCATTCATATGGTATCTACCACCTGAAAGATTGCTGAATAAATTATGGTGTATAAAGGTAATATATCTTAAGTAGTGATGAAAGGGATGGATTCAAAAAAATCTTGGAAGGGTTGCGTGAACCAATTTGGATTAGAATTAACAAGACAAAGAGAACACAACTTGTAGGATATTTACAATCATGTGAAAATAAACAACTTTGAGATATTTCAGAACTTTGATTAATACAATAACCAATCACAACTTCATATTCCTTTTGTCTTTTAGTCAAGGTATGAAGTGAATGAGATATCAATTTTTGATATACTGATGTATATCAATTTGACTTTATAGTTTGACTATACTTATTTGTTATAAAGAAAGAGGCGAGAGAGATAGAAACAGAGGCAGACACAGACAGGGACAGAAACAGAAAGACAGACAGAAAGGTAGACAGAGACAGAGACAGACAATGTGAGAGAGAGACAGAAAGAAAGACAAGTAGAAATAAAGACAGAGACAAAGAAAAAGACATAGAGAGAAGCACAGAGATACATGCACATAGAGACATACACAGACAGACAGACAGACATTCAGACAGAGACAGAGAGACACATGGAGAGAAATAAAAGCCTATTAAGAAAATATCAAAATACATAAATCATTAAAAGAAAATGAAAGGATGATACAAACAAGGCAATTTTGTTACTACTTTAACAAACGTAATGTACACTTCTTATAGACAAATTGTAGGGGTTTATAATTTAAAAAAAATATATATTGAAAAGCTTGTGTCCATAATTGCTCAGTTCAGTTCAATAAAAAAATAGAAAATTTGAGAGAAAAAAATATGGACGCAATACTTAATTGCATTTGAAGTTGAAACAGGATGTCAATGAGGGGCAGGCCTAGCAGAAAGCAGCATAATGAGAAGCAAGAGAAACCATTGGTAGCTCTGCACTATCATAGATTTGAGTTGCCCTTTATGCAGGAGTGCTGTCCACATATAGCCTTTATATATGCATGGCTCAAATGTTATCTTTATGTATGATCCTGATCTACCTTCTGAAGACAAGTATATTTGTGAGAAAACTCCAAGTTTATGTGAATGAATTCCATTATTATGTTTAGTATTATATTTCCCTAAATGCTAAATAAAGCTAAAAAGTTAATTTATTGTTGGGTTATGGTATAGAAAAGATTCTGGTCATAAAATACTTAGAACTTGAATCAGCTAACTGGGTCCCATGGTTGAGGAAGGCATTGCATAATCTTGAAAAAATAACTAATCTCTCCAAGCCTCATTTTCTTTGTATAGTTCCCTTTTCTCTCTAGATTAAAAAAAATTCTTCGAAAATTTTATTAAAATTTCCTTGTTTTAGAGTCTCTTGAATTCATGGGACTAGTATCTTGAAATTGAAATGTGATCAATTAAGTCCTGGGCAATGAAATTACACAATTGGAAAAAAGAAGGGAAAAAAAAATAATCCAAACACGACATAAGTACTAAGTACTATATGAGAGTACTCAAGTTTCCCCTCAGACCCACTGAATACTTCATGTGTCCTATTTTCAAAGTATTATTTTATTGTTTTCCTCTTTTTCTGAATATTCTGAGATACAGTAAGCCCCATCTAGCCAAACAAATAACAACTAACCCAAACTGGTTCACCAAAAGAATGACCCAAGACCTCACTCTATCATCAAACAAAAGCATGATGTTATTTGTAAGGCTGCTGTCTCTTCTGCAATCAAGGGAAGAATTTTGGTCTTTGTGGCTCTATTTGTGTAAATAGTCCAGGAAAAAAAATTCTCAAATGAAGATATGAAATAAATGGTTTTCCTTTTTTTTCTTGCTATAAATTCATTTTATAATCTCTATCAATAATCTGACATAGATTCTAAGAAGAAAGACCACAGAGAGGTGAGGGGATATGTGTGTTTGTGTTTGTGTGTGTGTATGTATGTATTTGTGTCTTCACATATAGTACCAATGGCACTAGATTATCAAGGAGAGGAGAGTAGACTAAATTTCCTCTAAAGAATGTACAATGCTCCTTCAATGACCACAAATCACTCCTGGAAAAAAAAATTCTTTTAATGCTCATATTCTGCCAAAGCTTCCAAATCAATCTCTCCAGTTTTTGATATGCAAATATGTTCTTAAGAGTCTCTGAAAAAGAGTGGTGATTAAAATTCCCTATATTTACCACTTGCGTGTCTTTGCAAGGAATGCCATGATCTCATTGAATGCTGTAGATGCTGAGAGGATGCAGATTCCTGGCATACTTTTAAACTTGGAATTTGATTAATGTTCACTTGGATATGGTATAGCTTTCTTTGATCTTTGTGGAAATCTAAAGTAATGTAAGTACTAGATGGTATATGATAGTATACTGCTAGATTTCTGAAGATTATAAGGTAATTGCTATATGATTATTTGAAGAATAATTGCTAGTATAACCAAAATAGAGGTCTAAGATTAAACCAAAAATGAATCTCATATTATGTTACAAAGTCATTTTGGAACAAACCCCATTTGATTTAAATGGCTATTCTTGAAGTCAGACTTTGATATTTGGTGACATCAATGCAAAGGAGGAAACAAGTAAGGATGGTGAGAAATATGTTGGAAGATGGAAATAAGGAAAACAGAACAATCCAAAGACTATACAAAGACTTCGCATCTATACATTATCAGCTCTTTATTTGTGTAAGAGAACAGAGTACAATGGAAGAAGGATTCTTTATTGATGATGAAAGTTTTCAAACATTACTGTTTGTGGATGACACTATACATGTTTTATCAAGTCCAAGAATACCATAGAGCCTTCAGGTTATGTTTTACAATTACTTCACATAATTCAAACATCTACCTAGGAAAATAAAATAATCTTTATTGACCAGATTTTTGATATGCATTTTGATAGACAACATAGAAAGCACATACATCAGTATGCATGGATGTGTGTGTGTGTCTTCACACATAGTACAAATGGCACTAGAATTATCCAAGGAGTGGAGAGAAGGCTAAATTTCTCTAAAGAATTTGCAAAAATTCTTCAATGACCACAGAATACTCCCAATTAAATTAAATTTAAATTAAAAAATATTTTTAATACTTATATTCTGCCAAAGTTTTTATTAGGGTATAAGTAATGGAACATAATGGTCTCCAAAGAATTAAGAGATATTCATTGAGAAAAAAAATGGAGAATTGAATTGCAGACTGAGATGCATAACAAAGAACTTTAAATAACCAAAGTAAAGTATGTCATAGAAACATACAATCAAAAGAAGATTGGCAGCTCAGGGTATGTGCTCCCCTTATGCCCCTTTTTTTAAATTAAAGCTTTTTATTTGTATAACATATGTATGGGTAGTTCCCCAGCATTGATCTTTACAAAGCTTTCCATTACAAATTTTACCCCTAGTCCCCTCCCCTCCTCTAGATGGCAGGAAGTCCACTACATGTTAATAATGTTGAAATGCTTGAGAAGTTATGCAAGAAAAATCCTATCTACAAGAAAAAAAAAGAATCAGAGAAAGTCAAGACAATGCAAGCAAATGTCAATAGAGATCATGAAAATGTTATGTTGTGGTCCATATTTCATATCCCTCTCTCTGGGTGTATATGGTTTTCTTCAGTGAACAATTGGAACTGGTTTGACACAATTCTTTGTTGCAGAGAGCCATGTCCATCAGAATTGATCATCATGTAATATTGTTGTTGCTGTGTATGATGATCACCTGGTTCTGCTTGTTTCACTCAATATCATTTCATGCAAGTCCCTCCAGACCTCTCTGAAATCGTCCTGCTGGTCATTTCTTATGGAGCAATAATATTCCATA
>JAJPUD010000677.1:125928-181000 GCA_023553655.1 Myrmecobius fasciatus | reverse complement strand
GGTCTTTGGGTTTATCGAACACTAGATTGTTAAGGTTAATGCCTAGGTTGTCCTGATAACCTATCCTGTGCCACTGATCGATTGCTCTATTTCTTAGCCAGTACCAAACGGTTTTGATGACCGCTGCTTTATAATATAGTTTTAGATCTGGTACAGCAAGGCCACCTTCATCTGCCTTTTTTTTCATTAATCCCCTTGAAATCCTTGACCTTTTGTTCTTCCAAATGAACTTCGCTACTATTTTTTCTAGATCTGTAAAATAATTTCTTGGGAGTTTAATTGGTATGGCACTAAATAAGTAGATTAGTTTGGGTAGTATTGTCATTTTTATTATGTTTGCTCTGCCTACCCATGAGCAATTAATATTTTTTCCAATTGATTAGGTCTGATTTTATTTGTATGCAAAGTGTTTTGTAGTTTAGTTCGTATAGTTTCTGACTTTTCCTTGGAAAATAGATTCCCAGATATTTTATGCTATCATCTGTTATTCCGAATGGAATTTCTTTTTCTATCTCTTGCTGCTGAACTTTGTTGGTAATATATAAAAATGCTGATGATTTATGTGGATTAATTTTGAATCCTGCCACTTTGCTAAAGTTGTGAATTGTTTCTAGTAGTTTTTTAGTTGAGTCTCTAGGGTTCTCTAAGTATACCATCATGTCATCTGCAAAGAGTGATAATTTGGTTTCTTCATTACCTATTGTGATTCCTTTTTTTTTTTTTTTTTTGCTTTTTGCTGAGGCAATTGGGGTTAAGTGACTTGCCCAGGGTCACACAGCTAGGAAGTGTCTGAAACCAGATTTGAACTCACGTCTTCCTGACTTCAGGGCTGGTGCTCTAACCACTGCGTCACCTAGCTGCCCCTCTGATTCCTTTTATCTCTTTTTCTTCTCTTATTGCTAAAGCTAACATTTCTAATACAATATTAAATAGTAACGGTGACAGTGGGCAGCCTTTTTTCACTCCTGATCTTATTGGGAATGGTTTTAGTTTGTCTCCATTACATATGATGCTTGCTGATGGTTTTAAATAGATGCCACTGATCATTTTCAGGAAAAGCCCATTTATTCCTATACTCTCTAGTGTTTTTAATAGGAAAGGGTGTTGGATTTTATCAAAGGCTTTTTCTGCATCTATTGAGATAATCATATGGTTTTTGTTAATTTGGTTATTAATATAATTAATTATGCTGATAGTTTTCCTAATATTGAACCAGCCCTGCATCCCTCGTATAAATCCTACTTGGTCATAGTATAGTATCCTGGGGATGACTTTCTGTAATCTCATTGCTAATATCTTATTTAAAATTTTTGCATCAATATTCATTAGGGAAATTGGTCTGTAGTTTTCTTTCTCTGTTTTCACTCTACCTGGTTTAGCTATCAGCACGATATCGGTCTCATAGAAGGATTCTGGCATTATACCTTCAGTCCCTATTTTCTCAAATAGTTTGTGTAGTATTGGAATCAATTGTTCTTTGAAAGTTTGGTAGAATTCACATGTAAATCCATCTGGCCCTGGAGATTTTTTCTTAGGGAGTTGCTTAAGATCTTGTTCTATTTCTTTTTCTGATATGGGACTATTTAAATAATTTATATCCTCTTCTGTTAACCTAGGCAATCTATATTTTTGTAGATATTCCTCCATTTCATTTAGATTATCAAACTTACTGGCATAAAGTTGGGCAAAGTAACTCCTACTTATTGCTCTAATTTCCTCTTCATTGGAGGAAAGTTCTCCCTTATCATTCTTGAGACTAACAATTTGATTTTCCTCTTTCCTTTTTCTTATCAAATTAACTAAAGGCTTATCTATTTTGTTGGTTTTTTGGTAGAGCCAACTCTTAGTTTTATTTATTAACTCAATAGTTTTCTTATTTTCAATTTTATTAATTTCTCCTTTTACTTTTAGAATTTCCAATTTGGTATTTAATTGAGGGTTTTTAATTTGTTCTTTTTCTAGTTTTTTTAATAATAAGCCCAATTCGTTGATGTTTTCTTTCTCTATTTTATGCAAGAAAGCATCTAGAGGTATAAAATTGCCCCTTATAACCGCTTGAACCATATCCCACAAATTTTGGTATGTTGTCTCCTTATTGTCATTCTCCTGGATGAAATTATTGATTGTGTCTATGATTTGCTCTTTCACCCATTCATTCTTCAGGATTAGATTATTTAATTTCCAATTACCTTTTGGTTTATTTTCTCCTGGCTTTATATTGCATGTGATTTTTATTGCATCATGATCTGAAAAGGATGCATTTACTATTTCTGCCTTTCTGCATTTGATTTTGAGGTTTTTATGCCCTAACACATAGTCAATTTTTGTATAGGTTCCATGGACTGCTGAGAAAAAAGTTAACTCCCTACTGTCTCCATTCAACTTTCTCCATAGATCTATCATGCCTAACTTTTCTAACAATTGGTTTATCTCCCTAGTTTCTTTCTTGTTTATTTTGTAGTTTGATTTATCTAATTCTGAGAGAGCAAGGTTGAGATCCCCCACTAGTATTGTTTGGCTGTAAATATATACATCCTATACACATCCTATATACTTCCTTACCTCCTTTGATTAGATCTATCTTGGCTTTCACTTGATCTGAGATAAGGATTGCTACCCCTGCTTTTTTGTGTTCACATGAAGCATAATATTTTCCGCTCCAGATGTTTACCTTCATCCTATATGTGTCACTGTGTTTTAGATGTGTTTCTTGTAGACAACATATTGTGGGATTCTGGTTTTTAATCCAGTCTGCATCCGCTTCCGCTTTATGGGAGAGTTCATCCCATTCACATTCACAGTTAGAATAACTAATTCTTTATTTCCTGCCATCTTATTTACCCAAGTTATGTTTTCCCCTTTCCTTTCCCCTTTCTCCCTTCCCCCCTCCTCAGTACTTTGCTTTTGATGACCCCCTCCCCCAAACAATACTTCACCCTTTAGATCCCCTCCCCCTGTTTCTTTCCCCTGATTCTTCTATTTTCCCTTCTATTAGTTTGTCCCTTACTTTTCCTCCTTTCCCTCCCATTTCCCTCTAGCAACAGACAAGTTTCTATGTGAAATCAAATGTCTGATATACATTTTAGAGGCCAACCTGATGAGAGTAAGATTTACACAATGCTCATCTCCCTCCCCTGTTTCTCTCAATTATATTAGGTTTTCTCTGCCTCTTCAAGTGATTTTACCTTGTTTTTACCTCCTTTTTTTTTAGATCTTATTTTACCACATTTTCCCTCTTTTCCCCAGTATGACAACCTTTCCCCCTCCAGTTCTCTTTTTCATATTATCAAAGTAATATCTAGTTAATTATACCCCCAAACTTTAAGTATCCCCCTAGTAAAAATAAAGTTCTCAAGAGTCCTTTCTTTTTTACTTTTTTATGCATCTCTTGAGTTCTGTGTTTGGGTGTGGAATTTTTTGTTCAGATCTGGTCTTTTCATTAGAAATAGGTGAAATTCACCTATATCATTGAATAACCATCATCTTCCCTGGAGGATAATGCTCATTCTAGCTGGATAGGTTATTCTTGGTTGTAATCCAAGTTCCTTTGCCCTTCGGAATATCTGGTTCCAGGCCCTGCGATCCTTCAGTGTGGAGGCTGACAGATCCTGTGTGATTCTAATTATTGATCCTCGGTATTTGAATTGTTTCTTTCTAGCTGCTAGCAGAATCTGTTCCTTGGTGCTATAGTCCTGAAATTTAGCCACGATATTCCTTGGGGTCTTAATTTTGGGGTATCTTTCAGGAGGTGATCGGTGAATTCTTTGAATGGTGATTTTGCCCTTTGATTCTACAATCTCAGGGCAGTTTTCTTTCAGGATTTCCTGGAAGATCGTGTTTAGATTCTTGTTTTCATCATGGCTTTCAGGAAGTCCAATAATCCTTAGATTGTCTCTCCTAGATCTATTTTCCAAGTCAGTTGTTTTTCCTATGAGATATTTCATATTTTCTTCTAATTTTTCATTTTTTTGTTTTTGTTTCACTGATTCTTGAAGTCTTATTGAGTCATTCACTTGCATTTGTTCAATTCTTATTTTTACAGTGTTGTTTTCTTCAGTTACCTTTTTAATCTCCTTTTGTAACTGGCCAATTTGTTCATTGCACTCTTTTTCCACTTCACTAATTTTATTTTTCAATAAATTGGTGTCTTTTTCATATCTCTTTTGCAGGGCATCATATCCTTCTCGCAAGATATTATATCCTTCTTGCACTGATTTCAGTTTATTTTCCCATTTATCCTCCAGCTCTCTTTTGAGGTTCTTTATGCAATCTTCCAGAAAGGCTTTTTGAAAAAGTGACCAGTGATGGTCTTTAATACCTTCATCTGGTATTTTATCTAAAGGAACCTCAGAATCTGGGGTCAATGCTTCTTTGCCTTGATAAAAGCTGTCTATGGTGAGAGCTCTCTTTTGCTTCTTCATTTTTTTTAGAGAGCATGGATATCTCTTTAAGGTAGGGAAAAAAAAAGGCGGCTGAAAAGCTTTGCCTTGGGGCACTTCGGCGAATTAACTTAAGGTGCTGGGCCGGTGGGGGCTAGGAAAAAGTCCAAATTACTCCTTAAACAAGGCAAGTCTGCAGAACACCTGTCCCCAATCAGGGCAGAGTGTCCCGAGTGCCTCAGATAAACTCCAGGTGTTTGGAATTTGGAGTTTGGAGTTTGGAATTTCTTCCAGGATGAGCTGAGCTGAGTCCCACCCTCACTTCCGGCCTACACAGGAGTCGTCTATTTATCTCTAGGTCCGAGTCAGACTAACCTGATATGAAGTTCTTCAGAGAACAGTGTACAAATATTTCTGAGTTCGTTGACTTGAAGATCAGTTCAGAGGTTTAATTTATTGTTGATTTGAGAGAAGATCAGAGGAGAGGCAGAAAGTCACCTTTTCACTCCACTATCTTGGCTCTGCCCCCCCTTATGCCCTTTTGATAACAGTAGAAAACAGGGAATTGTTCATAGAGATTGTATTCTTCCAACTATGAACAGTTAATAGTAATACTTGAAAATATAATAGAGAATGGACACATATGGAGAAATTGTGATCTGCATGGAGCAAGTATCCACATATTTGTGATATATTTCAATGAATTAAATCTCCAAAATCAGGCTCTAAGAGAAACTTCCCTAATTTATTACTCAACACTGCTCTTTTCTGAGAAAGGATGAATTGGCAAAAGTAGACAGAATGGTGCCCTGTATAGATCTTTTCTTTTCTTCATACAATGACCTTTTTTTTCCCTTCAAGTGAAGATTTTTTTCTTCATCTATTACAGTTTAATATATCTAATAATAAAAGAGAGTTAAGGCTAAATATCTCATCTGATCAACTGATTCAATTATCAATTTAATGACAAGAACTCATAAGATAGATGCAAATATAAGACACCCCCAGGGCCAATTTTCTTAGGGGCCAACCCCTAAATACTCTAATAAGTGCCAAATAAAAGCATTTCTGACTCCTTTCTGTTCAGAGTAATTACACATATATGTCAATGATCTGAGAACTCTTTTATCCTTAACATACATTATGTTTTGTCTAAGTTAATCTGCTATAGCTATTATAGTAAAGTCTCTTACCAGACATCTACTCTCTTATATTTCACTATATTTCAAACCATTTTAGTTTAGTAGGCCAGAGAGAGTTTAAATTTTAGTTACATAATCTTCAAGAGGTGCTACATCCTTGGGGTAGCTAGGTGGTGCAGTGGATAGAGCACCAGCCCTGAAGTCAGAAGGACCTGAGTTCAAATCTGGTCTCAGACACTTCCTAGCTGTGTGACCCTGGGCAAGTCACTTAACTCCAATTGCCTTAGCAAAAAGCAAAAAAAAAAAAAAAAGTGCTACATCCTTTAAGAAGTCCTTTGTCATTTTCTCTCAATGTTGATTCCCCCTCCATAATAATTTTGGATTCATTTTGTATAAATACTGTAACAAAATTTTGTATATATTTAGCACTTTAAAGTTTACTTAACACTTTTGTTTATTTTATACATTCCTGTTTTACAGATAAGACTGAGGATGATTAAGATTAACTTGTGAGACTTCTACCACCACCACCACCACCACCCCCCCCACACACACACATGCACATACTTCTCTTCCTTTACCTCTAAGAACAATTATCAAATCAATCATACCAAGATTTGTAGAAAAGATATTTTGAAATTTTCTTTTCCTAAAGTCACACAGGTAATAAAGGTCATAGGCAGGAATTTCATTTAATTTTTTCTTATTTCAAGTCCAATATTCTAGCTACTGTATCAACTAGGTACCTGTTATTTACTTATAATACTTGTATTATATTCCAACAAAACTCCTCCTTTCCTCTCCATGATTGTGAGTACCTTGATGGCAAGTACCACATTTTGTCTTTATATCTCTAGGTTCTATCACAATCCTTTATTGACAGTGGGTGCTTAATATATGCTTGAAAGAACTTAGAGTAACTTCCATACCCTCATGAAAAAAATCAAAGAAGCATTTCTTAGAAATGTTTGTTTTTAATTGAGAGAAAAGATGAAAGCATTTGTCTGAATTTCTCTTTATTTTTAGAATGGCAATTGGCCCTTCCATTGCCTTTCAGTTTTTCCTTTGAAGATACATACAAGAAGTAACAGGGGCAATTTTCTGATAAGAACAGACACTACTCTTGATCTTAGCCAAAAGGCCAAAAACCGATAAACCAATAACATTTGTAGTAGGTTTTTTTTTTTTTTTTTCCTGAGGCAATTGGGGTAAAGTGACTTTCCTAGAGTTACACAACTAGGAAGTGTTAGGAGTCTGAGACCAGACGTCATGGCTGATGAGAGACAGTTTTCAACAAGTGCGCATTTCCATATAAAATAAAATTATAAAAATAGTAATTATGAAATTACTAACAGAAGAGGGTATTTACATTCAAAACAGTGTGTTAATGGATCATTATACATCTCAGAAACAACTTATAATTTGTCTTGCAAAATCTGAGAGTAAACAAACAATATAATGAACTCCAGGATACAGGAATCTTTAGGAGTCCTTCTGTAGCACCCCTGGATGATATATCAAGGACTTCTTGGGTGGTTACCTACATTCAGGTTAGGCTTGATATCTCACTCCTTCCTCCCCCAATGATATTTACTGTTTATTTTGGTCTTATGAAATGTTTAGGAAATATACTTGGGAAACAAAATACAAACACAGAAATGAATGTCAGGAGCAGACAGTTTAAATGAATGTGGCTCAAAGACAATATATAAAGGGTTGAGGAATAAATTCTGGATCCAATTTGCAACAATGAGCATTTTGGAGAAGGCAGAAACAAAAAAGGGAACACTGGAGTAGACAAATAGTTTATCCAGTCATGGAAATTTCTCAAAGGGATGATTTGTGGGAAAATGATATAGTGGTCCTCAAGGATAGTGTTTTAAGAAACAAATAAACAAGAGAATAATTAGAATGTCTCCTCTGCCACTACTCCTAAATGCAATTTTTAAATCTTGAGTACCCTTCCACCTTGATGTCCATTCACTTCCCAATTTAGAAAAAGAGGAAGGGAAAGGACTGGTAGTTCAAATGTCTGTGCTTTCATCAGTGTGAATGAATGAATGAATGAAAAGGAAGCACTTATTAAGCATTTACTCATACAACTACAAAAATAGGCTACTCACTTGTTAAGCACTGGCAATATAGATGCAAATGAAAAATTTACCCTCAAGGAATTTACTTTCCAAAAAGTGAATAAAACATATATAGAAAAGGGTTACACATGAAGGGATATTTTGGTTTGGAAAGTTAGAGAGAAAGTGAATGAATTGAATGGCAGTGTATTTCAAAATATCTTTTCTAGAAGTCTTGGTAGGATTGATTTGCTGACTTCTCAGAGAAAAAGGAAGAGAAGCATGTGTGTGTGTGTGGGGGGGTGGAAGTGTCACAAGTTGACAGAGCAGATGGTTGAAAGAACTAGAATGTGGATTACCAAGACAAATTTAGACTTAGTTGGGAAATTAGAAATCATCTTGTCTGAAAGGAAAATGAAGCCCAAAAAGATAACCTGACTGAAGCACAGTCACAAGGGTTGCATACATGAGAGCCCAGGAGGAATATTTTTGACTCAAATAATTGAATCCCTGATTGCCAACTTTCTTGCTTTTGCATACTCAGGTTGATCCTTGGATGAAAGAAATGTGTCTGTCTCTGGGGTCATTCTTAATTACTATCTTGGGGACAATTACCATTGTTTAGGTTTTGCAGATATTATCTTCAAGAACCAAATGTCATTTCCATATCATACTGAGAAATGTGAATAGGTCTTTAATAGAGAAAAAGAAAGATAAAAAAGAAAGGAGAAGAGAGTGAGGAGGTTGGAGGAGATTCCAAGCAATTTGTACTTACTGAGAAGTGGAGGGATGAAATTAGAAATGTCAAATGGAAATAGCTATGGCATTCCCCTCCCATCACCCTTCCTATTATTTTCAGCACTACTTATTTTAATTATATCCTCAAATTTGGAAATATATACATGCACATATATATGTATATATATACAATATACATATAATATACACACAAATATACACACAATTGTTCCTAACTTCCCTTTAATAATCATGATTTATTTATGAATTTATTGAAACTTTTAAAAATCTATTTCTGTTCTTGTAAGGACAAAGAGCAAAGAAAATAGAAAGAGTTCTTCATTCTTACATGCCAATTTGAGGAATTTTATTTAAGATCCCTGAATCACACATGTTGAGAGTTAAAAAGGAATTAGTAGGGGCAGCTAGGTGGTGAAATGGATAGAGCACTAGCCCTGAAGTCAAGAGGACCTGAGTTGAAATCTGGTCTTAGACACTTAACACTTCCTAGCTGTGTGACCCTGGACAAGTCACTTAACTCCATATTGCCTGGCAAAAAAAAAAAATAGTAGTCTCCTATTTCTTTTTTACTCTCCTTTTATAGCTGAGAAAAGAGAACCAGAGAGATTTATCTAAAATCAAAAGGATAT
Organism: Myrmecobius fasciatus; assembly: GCA_023553655.1. Classification (NCBI taxonomy): domain Eukaryota; kingdom Metazoa; phylum Chordata; class Mammalia; order Dasyuromorphia; family Myrmecobiidae; genus Myrmecobius; species Myrmecobius fasciatus. The sequence continues at coordinate 172,019 of JAJPUD010000677.1, read as the reverse complement.
TAAGTATCTCAGCTAAAATTTGAGCTCAGAGAAGACAAATCTCTTTGGAAAAGACCATGATGTTGGGAAACATTGAAGGCAAAAGGAAAAGAAAATGGCAGATGATGAAACAGATTGTTAATATCATGGAAACAGTGAACACGAATTTGGACAGACTTTGAAAGATAATGGAAGATAGAAAGGCTTGGTGTACTATGGTCCCTGGGGTCACAAAGATTCGGACATGAATGAACAACAGATCAATAACAACAACACAACTTCAATCCACTTCATTCCACTGATTCACATTACATTTTTGTATTATGACCTAGATGAACTTAATACAGAGTATTGTATTGGGATATCTCAGAAGTGAGAGAAACCTACAGCTACATTATTTCTGGATCTTAATTCAAGGAAGAAAGTTAGAAGGATTCATATCTCCAGAAAGTAGAAACCTGTAACAGTATGATTCTTAAGCACTTACTCTGCATAGAGAACTATACTGGACCCTAGGGGATATAAAGGATTCTACAGTAGGGGAATGGTACCAAAAAAGACAAGCTTAATGCATAATATTTATTGATGAAAGAATTGAGTGTGAGGTAAAGTCTGAGGGAAAAGGTTATTCTCATCATAGGGGATTAGGAAGTGCTTTATGAAGATGTGGCATTTAGATTAATTTTTAAAAGATGAATTGGCATTAACCAGGCAGAGTCTGCTCTGATCCAGTTTTGGACATCTTGACACATTTCCTTCAACATTTCCTTCATCCTATCCTCCTCCTACTCTTTTCAACCTTTGTGACCTTATCACTCAACAGAAATTATTCCATCCAAAATTTCTAAGACCCACTTAATTGCTAAATTTAATAGCCTTTTTCATTCCTTATTCCCACTGTTCAGCTTTTGACCCTGTTATCACCTCTTTTTTCCTCCCATAGCTTTAATAATATTATTCTCTCCTGGTTCTCATAATGTACTTGGCCTATCTTTTCTAAGTCATTATCATTTTTCTCCTTTTAAAAAAAATAAGATACTATATTTAGTATTTTATTTTCCCATAGTTATATGTAAAAACAATTTTAACATTTGTTTTTAAAACTGAGTTCCAAATTCTTTCATTTTGTCCCTTCCCACCCTCTTATTGGGAAATCAAGCAATTTGATATAGATTATACATGCATAGATATGCAAAATATTTATATGTCATATTGTAAAAGAAAAAATATGCCAATAAAAAGAAAGAAGCCTTAAGAAATTTCTTTCTAAAAAGGATACTTTAATCTGCATTCATACACGATTAGTTCTTTTTCTGGGAATGGTTAGCATTAATCATCGGAAGTCCTTCATAGTTAGTTGTCTTGGATTATTGTTTTGCTGAGAACAAATAAGTTGTTAACAATATAATAATTTGGTCATATTGTAAAAGAAAACATACTCCAATAAAAAAAAGAAACCTTAATATTTTTTAAAAGGATACTTTAATCTGCATTCATACACCATCAGTTCTTTTCGTGGCAATGGTTAGCATTAGTCATCAGAAGTCCTTCATAATTAGATGTCTTGGATAATTGTTTTGCTGAGAACGAATAAGTTGTTGACAGTAAACCAGACCATAATAATTATGTTATTTTGTACACACTACATTTCACTTTGCATCAGTTCATGTAAGTCCTTTTAGGATTCTCTGAGAGCAGCCTGCTCATCATTTCTTATGGCACAATATTATTATATCACATGCTACAATTTGTTGAGCCGTTCCCCAATTGATGGAGATCACCCGGTTTCCAATTCTATACCTCCAGAAAAGAGCTGTTTTAAATACTTTTGTATATTTAAGATTTTTTCCTTTTTATTTTTTAATCCCATTTGGGATAAAAACCTAGTAGTGATATTATTAGATCAAAGGGTATGTATAATTTTATAACCCTTTGGGCATAGCTCCAAATTGTTCTACAGAATGGTTGAATCAGTTTACAACTTCACTAATGTTGCAAATTTTTATTTTTTCCACATCCCCTCCAATATTTGTCATTTTCTTTTTCTATTAGTCTACCTAATAGGTACATGGTAGGACTTCAGAATTGTTTTCATTTGCATTTCTTCAATAAATAGTGAGTTAGAATTTTTTTTCATATGGCTGTGATTATTTTATCCCAAAACTATTCATATTGTTTGATCATTTATCAATTGTGGAATGGCTCTTCTTTATATAAATTTGACTAAGTTCTCTATATTTGAGAAATGAGGCCTTTATTGGAGAAACGCATTAATTTTTTTCCACAATTACTGTTACTAATTTGAATTCCCCCCCTTTTTCTATTCTCTCTCTTGTTTCACTTTGTCCTTTTTCAGAAGTGTTTTCCTTCTGACTACCTCCTCCTTTAGCCTGCCCTCCTTTCTAGCATCCCCTCATCCCCTTAAACTCTTATCATCCTGTAAGATAAGATAAATTTCTATACATATAGAGTGTGTATGTTACTTCTCTTCAAGTCAGTTCAGATGAGAGTAAGGTTCACTCCCTCCCTCTTACCTTTATCATCTTCCCCTTCACTGTAAAAGCTTTTTCTTGCCTCTTTTATATGATGTAATTTTACCATTCTACCTCTCCCCTTCCCTTTCTGCAAGTACCCTGACTCTCATACCCCTTAATTTTTATTTTTTAGACATTACTCTTCATATTCAATTCATACCTGTGCTTTCTGTCTTTATAAAGTTCTTCTAAGTGCTCTAGCAATAAGAAAGTTCTTATGAATTATAAACATCTTCCCATGTAGAAGTGGAAGCAGTTTAATATTGAATCCTTTACAATTTACCTTTCCTGTTACCTTTTTATGCTTCTTTTGAACCTTATGTTTGAAAGTCAGCACTAGTCATTACATCAAGGATGCTTGAAAGTCCTCTATTTCTTTGAATGCTCATTTTCCCCCTGAAGGATTATATTCAATTTTGCTGGGCAGGTGATTCTTGATTATAATCCTAGTTCCTTTGCCTTCTGAAATATTTTGTACCTCCTTTCCCAATTGACCAATTTTGCTTTTTAAGGCATTCTTTTCATTATTAGTTTTTTGTATTTACTTTTGCATCACTCTCAATTCTTTTCCTAATTTTTCCTCTTGACTTTGTTATCTTCTGAGTGTGTGTTTTGATCTTCCTTGACACCATAATAACTCACTGGTCAGAAACAATTTTTGTTGTCTGCTCATTTTCCTTAACCTATTATTAGGTTTTTAATTCTTTGTTGGAGTAGGACTGTTTCCAGGGTAGAGGGTACATTGTCCCAAGATTCAGGGTTTTTGTGTAGTTGTTTTCAGAGATCCTTCTAAGAATATGACCACAAGCTGTCTTTTCTGCCCTGGAGCTTCTAGGAGTGTCCCCACCCCACTGTAGCTGTAAGATCTACTATTCTAACACAACAGAATTCTACTTTGCTGATGCTCTGACCCCAGGGATAGAACCAGGGCTGTGGTCTGCACTAAAACTGCCCACCAGACTCTCACACCATTGCCATAGATCCTCTCCATTGACCTCCCAAGTACTCCTGGTGTTTCCAGGATGAGAGGTCCAGAAGCCTCCAGCCCTGCTGCTGATTCAAAGATCCTGCCTCACTGATCCTGGGGTCCAAGACAGGACTGGGCCTGAGTCTGGGTCTGGGCCTAGGACAGGGCTGGCCTGTGTTGGGATCGCACACTGGGCTACCACTCTGGTTCCACAGACCTTTTCTGCTGATCTTTCAAGTCTCCTTTGGTGAGCTGAGAGATCTGGAAGCTGCCAGTACTGTTGTTGATTCAAAGGTCCTGCCTCACTGACACTGGGATCCAGACTGGGGCAGGGCCTGGGTCTGGAAGTCTAGAACTGGGTCTGGGTCTGGGTCTGGGTCTGGCCTGTGCTGGGATTGTGTGCTGGGGCTCCCACTCTGGTACCTCAGACCTTTTCTGTTGACCTTCCATATCCCCTTTGGTGAGCTGAGAGATCTGGAAGCCGCCAGTACTGCTGCTGATTCAGAGATCTGGCTGGGCCCAGATTCAAGTGAGCCCAGCACAGGGTCTAGGGCTGTCCTAGCACAGCCTGTACTGGGAGTGCACACTGGGCTCCCACCCTGTTGCCACAGACATTTTCTGCTGAGCTTCTAAGTTGCTTTCAGCTGGAAAATGTTCTACTCTCTCTTTTGCTATGTTCTAATGCTCTAAAATTCATTTAGAGTTATTATTTAAAAGAATTTGAAGAAGTTTGGAGGAGAGGTTGGGTATGTTCATGCCTTTACTCCTCCTTCTTGACTCTATCTTCCCAATTTATTTTCTTTAGAGTGTTTTTTATCTCCTTTTCCATTTGGACAATTCTACTTTTTAAGTAGTTTTTTTTTTTCTTTAGTTAATTTCTGTGCCACTTTCCATTTGGTCAATTCTCCTTTTTAAGGTATTGGTCTCCCATTTGACTTTTTGTATCTCCTTTAGCATTTGGTCTACTCTCTTCATAAAGTGTTATTTTCTTTGATTTGTGTGTGTGTCTCCTTAATTGTTCTGTTAATTCATGCACACTTTCATTTCTGTTCCCAACTTTTTCTTTACCTTTCTTACTTGATTTTAAAAATTCTTTTTGAGCTATTCTATGGCCTGAGAGTAATTTATTTTTCTTGGTGGCTTTGGATGTAGGAATTCTGACTTTGATCTTCTGAATGCATTTTACTCCCCCTTGATAACCTAGTAACTTTCTATTGTCAGAATTTTTTTCTTTTTCTTTGCTAATTTTCTCAGTCTACTATTTGAATCTTAACCCTTTGTTACAGTAGGGCTCTACTTCCAAGGTGGAAGGTGCATTGTCTCAAACTTCAGGGGTTTTATGCAGCTGTTTTCAGAAATCCCTCTAGGGACATGTGAGTTGTTATTTCTTCCAAGGTGCTATCTAATGAGAGTTGCATTTGCAGCTCTCTTGGCTTGTGGTCTGGTCTATGAGTGACCACAAGAACTTTTTTCTTTCCTAGATATGTGAGCAGTATCCCTGCTCCACTGTGCTTGCAAAGTCATGTATTCTAGTATTCCTCTGCTCTGGGACTGCCATTCATGACTTCAACTGAGATTTAAATATGGTTAAAGCAACAAAGTCTTACCTCAGTGCTAGCAAAGAGACTCTTGTAATCTGCTTCTCTACAGTTTTTTGACCCACTCACTATCTGTGAGCTTAGTGCTCCAGAAGCAGCTACTGGAGCTGATAATTCAGTGGCTTCCAAAGCCTGCTCCTGTTTTGCTGGCTTGAGCCTTTGCTGGTTCAGCCTGTATTAGACTGGGCTCCACTCTCATCCTGGTACAATAGACCTTTCCTGTATACCTTCCAAACTACTTGGGCTAGAAAATTATTTCACCCCATCTTTTGTGGCTTCTGCAGTTCTAGAATTTGTTCAGTCATTATTTAAACATAGTGGAGTTTGAGACACTCTGTGTGTGTGTGTGTGTGTGTGTGTGTGTGTGTGTGTGTGTGTAGAATGCCCACATAACACCTGCCTTAAATTTAGAATAAGAAAACAATTAGTTGTCTTCCTATTTAAATTGCTCTTGTCAAGATATCAGGAGTTATTAGTTTTTCATCATATTTGGCATTTCATGTGGAGTAGAGGTGATATGGGAAAGAAAGTTGTAACCTTTAAGATAGGGAAAAAATAATACAACTAAAGATTACTTAAAGCCAATTCCTTCCCCCATCTCCAATCTGGGCATCAGTTGCCTTCTCTTATACTTCTTATGCATGTGAATCATTACATTTTACTCAGTCTTCATTTCCTCATCTGTAAAATATGAGTATTAGAAAAGATGGCCTCTGTGTTCCTTTTATTCTTGCTCTATGATGCTATGACCCTTTCTTGCTTCTTCATTTGTTGTGGATTCTTCAATTTTGCTTTGAATTATGGTTATTTGATTTTCTTTCTAATATATGTTAATGTTTAGCCTACTTTCATGGTAATTTTTAAAAAACCTTTTTAGTTTTGTCAACTCTAGTTGTTGGGTTATTTTCATTCTTCAAATTTCTTTCCATTCAATATGGGTTTTTCTGCTGTTGAGTCCCTTCTAGTAACAAATTTATGACAGCCTCTCTCTTTTTATACTAAGGCTGAGCCTTAACTCCCATGGAAGTCAGATAGGGATCTGTTCAATAGATCCTGTGGCATAGTGGGTCAAGAAATAAACTTTTCTTTAAGATCCTCCTTATCTTGAATGGACTGACATTTTTTGAATTCAGACAGACTGAGCTGTTTGCAAAAATTCTGCAGTCTTCTGACTTTGCTTATTTTACTCTCTGAGGCTAAGGTTAAAAAAAATTAAACTACTTTTCTTGTATTTGAAATGATAGACTTTTATGTATTTTAAGATCTATTTTATAACTGCTGGAGAACATATAAAGACAAATAAAACATAACTATGATCTTTATTATCTGGGCTAAAATGTCAATTATTACACTTAATAGATGTTTGGCTATCGGCAAATCAATTACTTCACTGGGACTGTTTTCTTTTGAATTAAAAGCTGCTAAAAGGATTATACTACCCACTTCACTTTATTGTATATAAAGTATGAAAATGCTGTGAAAAACTTAAAGTGCTAAATTATCATTGTTTTAATTATTATGATTTTATTATTACTATAAAACATTGATGATCCTTAAAGAAATTTCCATCTAGTAAGAGAGATAAAATTTGTACATGAAAACCTAAAATACCAAATAAAACAAACAGATGTTTGAACTTGTAAAAAGTTATGAATGGGGACAGAGCCAGGATGGTGGAGATTAGACAGGAGCTTTTCCTGATTTCCCTCAGAATCAACACCAGATCAAGCCTCTGGATGGGTTTTGGAGTGACAGAAGACACAAATATTTGGAGTGTAACAAATTTCTAGCAGATGTATTTTGGAAAAACTTTATGAAAAGTCTGTCTCAATCAGGCAGGAAGGGATACAACCCAGCACAGGAACAGTGCAGAGAGGTTCAGGGGGAGAAGTCTTCATATACTGGGGAGATGGGAGAGTGGAAGGGTAATCTAGTGGGAGGCTCAGCCAAAATGCATCAGCATTGACTACTCTGTCCTAGTTCAAAAGCCAGTTGATCTGCAGAGTAGGTTTGAGACCTCCAGTGCAGCTACAGAAGGCAAATAGTGAGCCACTGAACCCTAGCATAAAAAGCAGGATTTAAGCATGTCCACTCAGTATGGGAAGGAAGCCAACAGCACCAGTTCCAGGGCAGTGCTGTTGCCTTTAGAAAAAAGTTTGGGACAATCATCATTTTGCACTTAGAGCAGATCTCAACCTTTAAAAACGAGCAAAAAAGAAAAAAAAAGAGCTCTGATAATAGATAGCTATTATAGAGAAAGGAAAGAATAGACTTCAAACCCGGAGTATTCTAAAGGAAAAACATCTCCAATTGAAATCCCAAAGGGTGATATGAGTTGGTCTCTAATTCAAAAAGCTCTCTTGGAAGAATTCAAAAAGGCTCTTACAAGAGAGAAGAAAAATGGAGAAAAGAAATGAGAGATTTGGAAAAGAAAACACAGAAATTGTCTGAAGAAAACCACTCCTTAAAAATAGATTTGGTGAAATGGAAAAAGAAGACAATTCTTTGAAAAACAGAATTGGTGAAATGGGGGAAAAATCCAATGAACAAAACAACATATTTAAAAGTTCAATTGGCCAAATTCAAAAGGAAGTAAAAAAAATTAACTGAAGAAAATAATTCCCTAAAAATTAGAATTGAACAAATGGAAGTGAATGACTGAATGAGACAACAAGAATCAGTGAAACAAAACTAAAAAAAAAAAAAGATAAAATAGAAGAAAATGTAAAATACCTCATTGGAAAAACAATTAACTTCAAAAACAGTTCCAAGAAAGACAATCTAAGAATTATTGGATTATGTGAAAACCATGATGAATTAAAGAGCTTAGGCAACATCAAGAAATCATCAAGGAAAATTGCCCCAGTGTCCTAGAACCAAAGATTAAAATAGCCATTGAAACAATCCACCAATCACCTTCTGAAAGAGATCCTAAAATGAAAAGTCTAAGGAATATTGTAGCTAAATTCTATAATTATCAGATCAAGGTGAAAACAACTGCAAGCTGCCAGAAAGAAACAATTCAAATATCAAGCAACTAGCAATTTATACCATAAGCCTTTAATGATCAAAGGGCACAGAATATGATATTCCAGAGGGCAAAGGGTCTTGGAGTACAGCCAAGAATCAACTAGCCAGCAAAAGTAAGCATTACCTTTCAGGGAAAAAGATGGATATTCAATGAAATAGAGGGTTTTAAATTATTTTTGATGAAAAGACAAGAGCTAAACTGAAAATTTGATCTTCAAATACAGAAGTCAAAAGAATCATAAAAAAGGTAAAAAGAAAAGTAAAAAAAACCATGTTTTTTAAAGGTCAAAACATTTACATCTACATATGGGAAAATGATATATTTATTGATAACTGTATCTTTGTTAGGGATAGACTTCAAGGCTGTAGGTATAATTTGACTTTATTGTAATGATAAAATAAAGAAACTAGAGGTCAAAAGGGATTTTACTGGAAGAAGAGGTAAGGGAAGAGAAGATAAAGATGGAGTAAATTACATCACATGAAAAGGCAAAATGATCAGTTACAGTTGAGGGAAAAAAGGGAGGGGGATGAGCATTGTTTGAACTTTAATCTCATCAGATTTGACTCAAGGAGAGAATATCAGATATATTTAGTTTGATAAAGAAACTTGTCTCACTCTATAGGGATGTTGGAAGGGAAAAGGAACAGAAAAGGGGGAGTCTAATAGAAGGTAGAACAGAAGTAGAAGGGGAAAGGGGAAAAGGAAAGAGAAAAGTATAATTTGGGGAAAATAATATGATGGGAAATACAGTTAGTACTTTTAATTTTAAAAGTGAATGGGATGAACTCTCCCATAAAACAGAAGCATATAGCAGACTGGATTAAAAACCAGAATCCTACAATATGTTGTGTTTCCAAGAAACACATTTAAAACAGAATGATACATACAGAGCAAAGGTAAAAGACTAAAGCCCAATCTATTATGCTTCAGCTGAAGTAAAAAAGTTAAGAACAATCTGAATTCTGAAGACAGAAAGTTTTCTTCTCAGTTCCCTGAGAGGAAAAATCAGGATATGTATCATTGATCTGAAAAAAAAATGCATTGTGTGTCAAGGCTCAAATCCTGATTACTGAATAATAGTCAACAAATAATGATTAAATACCTTCTATATGTAAGTCATTGGTAGCAAAAGTTAGAAAAGAAAAAAAATCTCTGACTTTAAGGAGTTTAAAAATCTACATTGCTTCCACGGAACCTAAGAAGTCAGTTGTCCGTTATATATAAATTTTAATTAAAATTTTGAAGGTGAAGTAAGTATCTTAAAAGTGTCAGAGGCAGGCTTAGACTCCAGAATGGTATTTCTCTTCACATGTTAACGTATGTTATAGTAAACTTCTGCTATGTCTTAAATAAGGATATGTTTAAATATTGTATAAAGTATTTTATGTAGAGAGTAATTTCCAAAAAGGGATATGACCTAGAAGGAAGGAATCTAGATATGTTCTTTTTTTGGAGAAGTTAGAATTTGAGCTAAACTTTGAAAAAAAAATTGCTAAATAAAAATCTGAATAGGGAGCATATCCCACTCATGGAAAATAGCATCGATAAATTGGTAGAGGTAAGAGACTCAATTTTGAATTTGAGAAACAAATAGTAGCCCAGTTTAGCTGTATAGCAAAGTCTATTTTAGAGTTGAAATGAAAAAGTCCAGACTGGTTAGTGGAACACCTTAGAGATGGTTAAGTGACATAGTGGATAGAGCATTGAGAAGACTTGAATTTAAATTTAGCATAAGGTACTAGCAAATGTCTGTTACTAGAAAAAAGAGGAAAAGGGAGGTACAATGGAAAAATTAGTTCACATGAAGAGGTGCAAAATCTAGATAAAGAAGGGAGAGGGATAAGCATTGTCTGAAGATTAATCTTATCAGTTTTGGCTCTAAGAGGGAGTAACAATCATTCAGTTGGTATAAAAATTTTATCTAACCCTATAAAGAAGCATGAGGAGAAATAAGAAAGAAAGGGGGGGAGCAGAATAGAATGTAAGGCAGAAACACTAGGGAAAAAGGTAAGAAAAGAGGGGAGGGTTGATAAAAAATAAGGTAGTGGGTGGAGTGGGTAAAAAAAAACTGGTGCGAGAAGGAGGTGATAGGAGATAAGGTGGTGGGTGGAGTGGGTAAAAAAAAAAAACAGGATTGAGAACAGGGTGAAAAGAGAGAACAAAAATATACACAGGAGAGAAAATAGGATGGAAAGAAATACACTACTGGTAATCATAACTGTGAATGTGAATGGGGTGAACTCTCCCATAAAATAGAAGCAAAAAACAGAGTGGGTTACATAACAGAATTCTACAATAAGTTGTTTACAAGAAATACATTTGACACAAAGAGACACATATAGAGTAAAGATAAAAGTCTGGAACAGAATTTATTATGCTTCAGCTGAAGTTAAAAAAAAGCAGGGGTAGCAATTCTGATCTCAGATAAAGCAAAAGTAAAAATAGATCTTATTAAAAGAGATAAGGAAGGAAAAACATATTGATAAAGGATACTGTAGATAGTGAAGTGTTAATGACACTAAATGGGTATGCACCAAGTGGTAGAAAAGCCAAATTCCTAATGAAGATTTTAATTCAGTTACAGGAAGAAAAAGACAGCAAGACCATTCTAGTGGGGGACCTCAATCTTCCCCTCTGAGACTCAGACAACTCTAATCGCAAAAGAAACAAGAAGGTTAATAGGATCCTAAAAAAAACTAGATACAATAGACCTTTAGAGAAAATTCAATAGGGACAGAAAGGAACACACATCTTTTTTTTTCTCAGCAGTACATGACACCTACACAAAAACTGAGCTTATATTAGGATATAAAAACCTCACAATCAAATGCAGAAAGTCAGCAATGCTTCCTTTTCAGATCATAATGTAATAAAAATTATATTCAATAAAAAGCCAGACAGAGAGATTAAAAAACTAATTGGAAATTAAATTAATCTAATTAATCTAAATAAAATAATCTAATGCTAAAGAATGAGTAGATCAAACAACAAATCAAATCAAATCAAAGAAACAATACATAATTTCATTCAAGAGAATGACAATAATGAGACAACATACCAAAACCTATGGGATGCAGCCAAAGCAGTTTTATCTCTCTAAATAGCTACATGAATAAAATACATAAAATAAAATAGAGAAATAGAGGAGGTCAATGAATTAAGCATGCAATTCAAAGAACAAATTAAAAACCCTGAATTAAATGCCAGCTTAGAAATTCTGAAACTCAAAGAAGAGATTAATAAAACAGAAACTAAGAAAACTATTGAACTAATAAGTAAAACTAAGAAGTGGTTTTATGAAAAAGAAAAAAAAATAAAATAGATAAACCTTTGGTTAATTTGATCAGAAAAAGGAAGGAAAGAAATCACCAGCATCAAAAAATGAAAAGGGTGAACTTACCACCAATGAAAAAAAAATTAAGCAGTAATTAGGAGTTATTTTGCCCAACTTTGTGGCAGCAAGTCTGACAATCAAAATGAAATGGATGAATATTTGCAAAAATATAAATTGTCCAGGTTAAGAGAAGAGGGAATAAATTACTTTAATAGTCCCATTTTAGAAAAAAGAAATTGAACAAGTCATTAATGAACTTCCTAAGTGACATCTCTAGTCATATGACTTTTTTGAAGCCATGCTTATGAGATTCCATTTCATAAAATTTTCATACAAATCTTTTTCCTTAGTTTTTATCTTTTTGGGAGAAAAAAAAAGTTGTATACAAGCCTTGTAACCTATTTTTTAGATTGTCATAATTTTTTTAAATCATCCATTTTGGCATATAATTAGGTAAAATAGTTTCTGGCAATTTCCTTGATTTTTTTCTTAATTCATTGAAACCTATTCCATTTTGTTTTTAATTTTGGTGATTTGATTTTTTTTCTTTAAAATATATCTCTTCTGAAATCTCAGATTATCTAAAGAAACAGAAAAAGACAATGATAAATGCTGAAGGGGATGTGAAAAAACTGGCACATTAAAGCATTGTTAGTGGAGTTGTGAAAGATCCAACCATTTTGGAGAGCAATTTGGAACTATGCACAGAGGGCTAAAAAACTGTGTATACCCTTTCACCCAGCAGTGACACTACTGGGTCTGTATCTCAAGGAAATTATAAAGGAGGAAAAAGGACCCACATGTGCAAAAATGTTTGTAGCATCTCTTTTTGTGATAGCAAAGAATTGGAAAATGAGTAGACACCCATCAATTTGGGTATGACTGAACAAGTTGTGATGCAGGAATATTATTTTCTATAAAAAATGATGAACTCAAAACCATTTGGTACTGGCTAAGAAATAGAGTAGTCGATCAGTGGAATAGGATAGAATCACAAGACAAACTAGGCAATAACTATAGCAATTTGGTTTTTGATAAACCCAAAGACCCCAGCTTTTGGGATAAGTATTCACTATTTGACAAAAACTGCTGGGAAAACTGGAAACTAGTGTGGAAGAAATTAGGACTTGACACACATCTAACACCACATACCAAGATAAGATCTAAATGGGTTCATGATCTGGATGTAAAGAGTGATACTATAAGTAAATTAGAGGAATGTAATATAGTTTATTTACCTCTCAGACCTATGGAGAGGGAATAAATTTATGTCCAAAGAAGAACTGGAACTCTTAATTGAAAACCAGATAGATAACTTTGACTATATTAAGTTAAAAAGTTTTTGTACAAACAAAATCAATGCAGACAAGATTAGGAGGGAAGCAATAAATTGGGAAATCATCTTTACATTTAAGGGTTCTGATAAAGGTCTCATCTCTAAAATATATAGAGAATTGTCTCATATTTATAAAAATTCAAGCCATTCTCCAATCAATAAATGGTCAAAGGATATGAACAGACAATTTTCAGAGGATGAAATTAAAACTATTTATAGTCATATGAAAAGGTACTCCAAATCACTATTGATCAGAGAAATGAAAATCAAGACAACCCTGAGGTACCACTTCACACCTGTCAGATTGGCTAAAATGACAGGAAAAGTGAATGATGAATGTTGGAGGGGATGTGTGAGGGCTGGGACACTGATTCATTGTTGGTGGAGCTGTGAACGGATACAGCCATTCTGGAGAACAATTTGGAGCTATGCTCAAAAAGTTATCAAACTGTGCATACCCTTTGACCCAGCAGCATTTCTATTGGGCTTATATCCCAAAGAAATCATAAAGAAAGGAAAAGGCCCCACATGTGCAAGAATGTTTGTAGCAGCCCTTTTTTGTAGTGGCTAGAAACTGGAAATTGAATAGATACCCTTCAATTGGAGAATGGCTGAATAAATTATGGTGTATGAATATTATGGAATATTATTGTTCTGTAAGAAATGACCAGCAAGATGATTTCAGAGAGGCCTGGAGAGACTTACATGAGCTGATGCTGAGTGAAATGAGCAGAACCAGGAGATCATTATACACGGCAACAACAGTACTATATGATGATCAATTCTGATGGACATGGCTCTCTTCAACAATGAAATGTTTCAAACCACCTCCAATTGTTCACTGAAGAAAGCCATATACACTCAGAGAGAGGGATGTGAAATGTGGACCACAACATAACATTCTCATACTCCTTGATTGATGTTTGCTTACATTGTGTTTCCTTTATCTGATATATCGTTTGTGTAGATAAGATTTTTCTTTCACAACAATGATAAGTTTGGAAATATGTATACATATATTCGATTTGCCAATATTTTAACATAATTAACATGTAGTGGATATCCTGCCATCTAGGGGAGGGGTGGGGAGTTGGGGGGAAAAATTTGTAACGGAAAGCTAGGTAAGGGTTATTGTTGGAGAATTACCCACACATATGTTATGCAAATAAAATTTAAAAATAAAATAAAATAAAAAATAAAATAAAATAAAATGATGAACAATGTGATTTTAGAAGGGTCTGTAAAGATTTATGTGAAGTGATACAGAATAAAACAAGCAGAACCAGGAATGCATTGTATACAATGATCAACTATGGTTCCTCTCATTGGTTCAGAAATCCAAGGCAATTCCAATAGACTTTGGATAGAAAATGCCATCTGCATGCAGAAAAAGAACTATGGAGATTGAATATAAATCAACATCTGCTATGTTCACTTCTTTTTCCTGTTTTTTTTTTCCTCCCTTCCACGGTTTACCCTTTTTCCTCTGATTTTTCTCTTGCAACATGATTCATAAAGCAATATAAATAAATAGATACATTTATCTATTTTTTTAGTACACATTGCTTTATGTGTAAATAAAATAAAGCTGGGCCTGGCATGTAAAAATCACCTCCTAATTATTTTTTATTAATTCACCAATTCAATTTTATTAATTTCAATATTTTTTGTTTTCACTTTTATTCTTCATTGATTTTTAGAATTTCTATTACTATTTGTCCATAGTAACAGTAACATTGTGCCATGATCAACTTTTATAGACTTTGTTCTTCTCAGCAATACAATGATCTAAGATAATTACAAAAGACTTATGATGGAAAATGCTATCTACATACAGAGAGAAAATTATGAAATTTGAATGCATATCAAAGCATACTATTTTCACTTTTTTGTGTTTTTACTTTCTCATGATTTTTCTCTTGTGTTGTGATTCATCTTTCACAACATGACTAATGTGTAAATGTTTTATATAATTGTGCACATATAACCTGTATCAGATTGCTTGCTGTCTTGGGAAGGGGAGAGAGGAAAGAGGGAAGGAGAAAAAAAATCTAAATTAAAATCTTATAAAAGTTAGTGTTGAAAACTAATAATTTTTTAAAGAACTTATAGGTCTCTCTAGATAGCTCTTTTCATCATGTATCCTTTATTGATCACAGTAACTACATCTTTCAAAATAGATCATTCTTACAATATCACTGTTGCTGTGTACAATGTTATCCTTGATCTGCTCACTTCACCTTCTGTAAATTCATATCAATCTTCCCAGATTTTTCTGAAACCATCCTGCTTGTCATTTCTTGTAGCACAATAGTTTTCCATCATAATTATGCATCACAATTTAATTAGCTATTCCCAACCTGTTAACACTAAAACAGCTGCTATAAAATTTTTTCTATATATGGTTCCTTTTTTTCCAATCTCTTTGCAATTTGTTTTTGAAGGGGATCAATAATGTCAGAGGGTGATGTCTTTATTTGTGTGTGAATTGGAAGTAAGTGAGGTTGGGTCATAGTATATGCACAGTTTGTCAGCACGTTGGACATAGTTCCTAAGAGTTCTGAAGAACAGTTGGAACAATTCACAACTCCACTAACAGAGAATTGGTGTATCCATTTTTCAATATCCTTCCAGAATTTATCATTTTCTTTTTCCTGTCATGTTAGCCAATCTGAAAGACATGAGTTGTTTTCATTTGCATTTCTGTCTTTGTTAGTGATTTAGAGCAATTTTTCATGTAGCTATTTATACCTTTAATTTTTTTTCTGAAAATTTGCTAATCATATTCTTTGACCATTTGTTATTTATGGAATGGCTCTGATTTTTATAAATTTCACTCAATTCCCAATATACTTGATAAATGAAGTCTTTTTCAGAGGAAACTTCCAGTGATTTTGACCACTCCCTTCCCCCAACTTTCCTGATTTTCTTATTTTGGCTGCATTGGTTTTGCTTCTGCAAAATATTTTTAATTCCTTATAATCAAAATGATTCACTGACTTTCCATTGGTGTTATTCAGGTAAAAATTTCCAAGGGCTCCTAAATTATAACACCCTTTGTGTCTTAATCATTTACCCATTTTGACCTGATTTGGGTATATGGTATGGGTTATTGCTCTGTGCCTTCTTTCTGCCAAACTATTTTCCAGTATTTCCAGCATTTTTTGTAAAGTGGTAATTTTTTATTGTTGCTTGATGTCTCATTGAACCACTTGACCAGTTATAATTTTTAAGAAATTATTTTCTTCAGTGAAGTTTTGTACTTCTTCTCTTTGTCTAATTCTGTTTTTTAAAGAATTATTTTCTTTAATGTTTTTGGTGGCTCTTTTACCAAGATGTTAATTCTCCTTTCATAATTTTCTTGTATTGTTTTCCTTTCATTTCCAATTTATCCTCTATTGCTTTTTGATTTAATTTTTTTATTCAAAAAATCATTTTTAGCTCTTCTTGGAATTCGTTGAACATTTATTCAACATGATTTTTTTTCTTTGAGGATTTGCTTGTAAACATTCTCATATAATTTTCTTCTTGTGTTACATCTTGAAGTTCCCTGTTACAATTGTAGCTTTTATGATAATGACATTCTGTCATTTTTTTTTTGCTTGCTCATTTTTCTAGTCTATTTCTTGACTTTCAGTTTTATGTTAGAGTTGGGCTTTGCTCATTTATATTGTGGAGGTTGGGAGAAGGGAAGAATCAGTGTCCCGGCCTTCACATTTTTTTTTACCCTGTTATTTTTTATAGTTAGTTCTGAGGGCATGTGTGTTTTTTCAGTGCTTCCAAGGTGCTGTGATCTGGGGAGAAGTGTGGTCATACTTTCTTTATTTGTGCTCTGGTCCTTATCCAGGTAAGCTAACTATGTCTCTTTGCCCTGTAGCTGAGACCTTGAAATCAGGACTCTCTGCTCCCTTGAAAACACAAACACTTTGGAACTGTGGGCTTGGAATTATGATTTTGTTCTGGCTACTAGGCAATGGGATTTCTAAATGTCACTCAGACCTGTGTTCAGTGCTACTAGAGGGGACCCCAAAATCTTTTTTCTGTCCAGTTATTCACTTCCTTTACCATTTTTGGAGGACCTGGTACTGTTGCTGCTACCATCATTGCCTTCACTCTTTGTTGCTTCCAAGGCCTACAGCTAGTTTCACTTCCATGCTGAATTTCCTGCCAGGCCCAGCTCCTCCTATAGAACTCTTCTTCCCACCTCCTATGTTGTCCAGGACTTGTAAAATGTCTCATTCCAAACTTTTATTAGTCATGCTGCTTTAGAATTCTACTTCATATGTTATTAAAAGTTGTTTAGAGGGGAATATTGGGAGAGTTTGATTAGCATACTCCCTTTACCATTTTGGCTCTTCCTCTTTTCCTAATTTTAAAGGAACCATTCATTTACAAAATCTTGAAGCCATTCTTTACTTTTTTCTTATCATTCACCTTTCCTATACTAACAATTGTTAAATTTTGTCTCTTGTACCTCCATAATCTTTCTCTTACATGTTCCTTTTGTAATACTCCGGGAGAAACTGAGGCAGTACTACAGATTGGAGATTAGTTAATATTTTATTGATGGTAATGGAGAGTTTAGAATCCATAGCTATGGATGGGACTGAATGGGACTCTTGTCTCAAAGCATCCAGTCCATGGAGAGTTAGACTGGCAGCCTATGTTAGCCAGCCATCTGAATCTCAATGGATACAGCACTGGAGAGTTTGCTCCAAAAATCCTTATAGGGTTCTGGGACTCAGGGAAAGAAAGAAGGAGAGGCAGAGGACTGGAGAGGATTGAAGTTACAGGGAAAGGACTGTTCTGATTCAGTTCTGATAGGTTGGGGGTATGGAGAAAGGATCATAAATTCTGATAAGTTTGGGAAGAAGCTAGGAGACACTGAGTCTGAAACTATAAAGATAAGGGATATTTCCAGGTATTTGAGATGGGCCATTTGGAGGTTTTATGACTCTTTGGAATTCCAGTAGCCATAACTCTGCAGCCCACTTATCAGAAGGGAGGGGGGATTGCTACCAAGGCAGAATAATTAGGGGAAACTGAGACAAAACAATTGAGGGAAACTGAGACAGGGGAACTGTGGCACAACACTTTGCCTATTTACATAGCCATCACTATAATTCAGGTTATCATCTTTCATATGAACTATTGTAATAATTTTCTAGTTGGTTGTCCTACCTCTAGTCTTTCTCCTTTTCAATCCATTCTTCATATACCTGTCAAAATTATATTTCTAAAGCATAAGCCTAACAATGTCATTCTGTGATTTAAGGTGCTTGAATGGATCCCCCCCATCTCTAAAATAAAGTCAAATTGCTGTTTTGGCTTTTAATGTCATTCCAAATTTGCCCCCTATCTTTTCAGGCTTGAGGTGTGAGTTCTATTCTCCTTATAAAGCTTTTTATAGCTGGACTGGCCTAACTGTGGAGGACATTCTGTTTTCAATCTATAGGCTTTGAAAATGTACTCCTTTCTCACCTCTTCATAGATTCTTTTGTTTCCTTGAAATTAAAACTCTTGTTACTTTCCACATAAAGCTCTTGCTCATTCCCTCCCTACCAACCACACTCACCACTGAAAATTATCTTGTATTTATGCATATTTTGGAATATATATTTCTCTGTGTGTGTGTATGTAGGGAGATGAGGAGAGGATTAACTTGTAATTTCTTTTTATTCATCTCTTTTATAAATATTTTATTTAGTCTCAGGGACTTGACATAATTTGGATTTCTGACTGTATTACCTTCTTTCTGCCTGCTCCAGGGAATAATTTTGACCAATACTTCACTTTCTCTTTGCTCACCATACCCACCATCCAGGACTTCATCAATAAAATCATAACTCCCAGGCACTATAAGATATGTAATTTAGATAGGTCAATCTAGACAACTAAATGGCATGGTGGATGGAGCACTAGACCTGAAGTCAGGAAGACCTGGAGTAAAATTTAGCCTTAGACTCTTAATATAAGTGTGACTCTGCCAGAAATCACTTAACCTCTGTCTGCCTCACTTGCCTCAGACATAAAATGAGGATAATAATAGCATCTATCCCTCAGGGTTGTTGGGAGGATCAATGAGATAGTATTTGTAATTTTTAAGATCTTAGCACAAGGCACTTAGCACAATATAATAGGTACTTAAAATACTTTTGTTTTTTTCAAATAGTTTTCTTTCTTCTAGTTATTGTCTTCTAAATGAAGACAAACATTTATTTGTTCTTGCTCCATGAATATTTATTTATTTGGCATATTCCCTTTTCCATTAAAATTGGCAAAATGCTAATATAGAATACTGCTCAAGGAGAGAAAAAAAGAGGAAGGACATGGGAAAATAATTCCATAATAAGGTCCTATAAATGTATTGGGAAAGTGTTCTTAGGCAAATGAAAACTAAACTGGAAATGGAATGAGCTGTGTAGGTTGCTTATGTCCAGAGAATTTAGATTTTGACTCTATTTAGAAACTATCTCTCTCTGGGTGATCTAAACAAAAGCCAGAGGGTAAGACACCCTCCCCTCTCCAACTTCACTGAAAATGTTGAGATTTACTTCACTGAAAATGTTGAGATTTACTTCATAGAGGTGGCCCAAGTGTGCACTTAGAGTCACCCTGTTTCCAATTAGAGATTCATATGACATTATTTAACAACTTAAAAAGACTAGAAAATATAGAAATAACACATTGGGAAAATAATCTGTCAAAAAAACCCCTAAGGCTTTGTTTCAGTCTTTCATCTGCAGAGAG
Organism: Myrmecobius fasciatus; assembly: GCA_023553655.1. Taxonomy (NCBI): domain Eukaryota; kingdom Metazoa; phylum Chordata; class Mammalia; order Dasyuromorphia; family Myrmecobiidae; genus Myrmecobius; species Myrmecobius fasciatus. Next base: position 152,487 of record JAJPUD010000677.1, on the reverse strand, counting down.
ATATATTTGATATACCTGAAGGGATGATTTGGCCATGTGGGCAAAAGGACTACAGAATACAAGTTCCTCTTATTTCTTTTGAATTCACAGAAAACTTTTGGAAAGTTTTTTTTTTTTTTTTTTTTTTTTTTATCAGACAGAATATCAGTTTCAGAAAATTTATTTTCCTTATATTTGAATTTGGCCTTTTTGAAATCTTCCTATGTTATAATTAGACTTTATTTGAGGGAATCTCTGATTTTTTTTCTGTCTCCAAGGAAGAAAGAGCTATAATCAACTATTTGAAACAAATTCTATATTTGATTTTTAGCTTAATATTTTATGAACAGCTCATATCCTCAAAGCATTTTAGGACTTTCAAAATATTTTTACTAATTCAGTCATTGGATTCTAAGAAGTAAGTGAAAATTTAAAAAAAAAAGAAGCTTAAAGTTTAAATGACTTACAGAAGGTCACATGGCTCATAACTTTGTTCATTTGCAAATCAAGGGGATTGGATTGTCAGATTCTGAATGGTTGAAACTACCCTTGCCATTCTCTAAATCTAATCTACTCATTTTATCTTCTTTCACTTAAAAAAAAAAAAAAGATATGAGCAGTGCTCACTAGCTAGGGGACTGAAGGCTAAAGATGCTCACTTCTTAAGATCTTTATAAGGTTAAATGATAGGTAATTATAATTAATGATTAATATTAGCTCATTTCTTTGTTTCCTAAGGTGAAATCAAAGTTAAGAGAAAAACAAAACCAAAGATAGTCTATTCTTGTAGCAAGAGGCAGAATTAATCAATGAATAGCCCATTCATTTTATGGACATTGATATAATGTCAAGATTTTATGAGGAAAACCCTTAGCATTTGAAGACAGTATAAATGGTACATGTTATTAAAGACTGGGGAAACATTTCTGTTAGACCTCTTTTTCTCATTAGGCTAAGGGAACAAAGTAATGCTCTCAGAGGGCTAAAATCCATCTTTGTGCACATCTATGGGTGAACACTCAACAAATATTTTGAAGTTATACATAAGATTAATATGGGATGGGCAGGTATGGATGGGGATGAGTTGTAACCAATATAATTATAGGGAGTACTGATGTGGATGAGATCTGTTGGAGAATATTATGTATTAGGGAATTAGAAACTAAAATTCTACTTTGTAAGATCTAAGATTTAGAGTTAGAAGGGACCTTATACGCCATTTAATCTGGTCTTTCCCTTTTACAAATGTAGAAACCTAAGTTTCTAAGAAGCCAGAGTCACTTATGGTCAATATCATATTGGTTCTAAGTGACAGCCAAGATTCTCTGACGCCAAAAGCAATAGGCTAGCAACAAGCTAGGAAGGAAGGAAGGGAAGAAGGGAGGGGCAGATGGAAGAAGGAAGGGAGGGAGGGAGGAAGAAAGAAAAGATAATATTCTGCAAAACCAATCAAATGCCTAAAATAAAAACTTGACATTATGTATAATATTCCATACTCATGGATCTCCCATCTCTAAAGTATTATTTTTAACATATATCATATTTATTTGTGTATCTGTATTGTGCCCTTAATAGTTTGGATTTTTTTTTTGAGGGCTCTTCACCTTCATATCTCCTAGAATGCTTAATGCAATATGCATCCCCTAGTAGACACAGTAATTTCTTTTTTTGAATTGAATTCCAAAAGTAAGTTCAAGACAAAGGTCAGTTCATAGAGCAATACATTCTTGTCCTGTTCCCTTAGTTCCCACCCTCATTAGTCCCCACCCTTGCTAAGTTACCTTGTATTTTTCCCCTCAATTTTTAATTATTCAACCATATTGACAAAAACTAGAAAGTGACTAAAACATATGCTGATTCAATAAATAAAATTGCCAGAAACCATTGAATTTTCAGCCAACTTATTAGCACAGTTTGTTGAACTGGAAAAAAAATACATGCAGCTGCCACAGAATTTACCAGCTTCTGTGTATAGTCGATCTTGGGATATTCTTATGGTCACTCTAAGCTAATGGACCTACCATATGTGTTGGCTAGCAAATTGCATCTTGTTTCTTGTTGCTATGAACAGTGCATTTGGAAACTTACTTTCCTGCCTAATGTTAAAATATGACACTTTTGCTGTAAACAGAGTAAGAACAACTGGAAACTCCCTTGCAGACAGTGACATTTTTACAGCCATGGGCTTGCATGAGCAAAGTATATTCAAAGTTCATTTGTGGTTCTGCATTCAAGAAAATTCTTATTTGGCATTTTCATTTGGAAAATTATGCATTGTAAAGTCTACAAGCTAACTGACTTTTGAATTTGTGAGATTTTGCTTGAAAGTAAAATTACATTTTGAAAACTAAAAGATTCTTCTATTATGGGTTTTAGAGTTAAATGGGATATTAGAAATAATTTGTTCCAAACCTTTTATTTTTGCAGATGGGGTAAGTTCAACAAATGAAGTGCATTGCATCTAATTGTCCGAGGGAGCTAAATGACAAAGGAAATAGAGTGCCAGACTTAGTGTCAGGAAAACTCATCTTCCTGAGTTCAAATCTGGCTTCATTTACTGGCTGTGTGACCCAGGGCACATCACTTAACCCTGTTTCTTGGTTTCTTCATAGATAAAGTGAGCTAGAGAAGGAAATAGCAAACCACTCCAGTCTCTTTACCAAGAAAATTCCACATGGGATCAAGAAAAGTTGAATATGACTAAAAGAATGGACAATATGACTAAGTCCAAGATTAAATTAAGAATTTCTTTAATTACCTCTTTAAGAAATCACCATTTGAATGTTATAATTTACAATGGAGAACTTCGAAAAGAAAGAATGTATGGAAGTGAAAGTTAAAGTACTTGAGTTTGAATCTGGCCTCTGATGTTTATTACTCATGTGACACTTGGTAAGTCATTTAAATTTTATGAACTTTAGTTTTCTTACCTGTAACGTGAGGGTCTTGGACTAGATGGCCTTTGAAGTCCTTTTCACTTTTAGATTTAGGGAAAGTATGTTTTCACTTGCCATTCCAGATATTTTGTTGCAACTGCAGACCTGAAAAAGCTCCAGACTTTCCATAAGACTTTTTGGAAAGGGCATTATTGCTGATTGAAGTCAGCCAGTGGAAATTAGAATAATGGTATCTTAGTTTTAAAGATGGAAGAGACCTTAAAAATTTTCTATTCTGACACTCATTTATTAGAGACAGGGAAACTTAGAGTTGTCCAAAGTTATACAAATAATAAATGGCAAAGCCTGTATTTGAATCTAGTTCTTATGATTACAAATCCAATACTCTTTCTACTACACTATGGACAAAGCTTAGAGGAAAGAGAAGTACACCATGGAATTCTGAAGATTTGAATTTAGTTCTGTTTCTTTTTTTTTCCCAATTAATTTGTTGGACAATCTTTGGCAAGTCATTTAATTTTTTTAGAACTTTAGGATACTCATTTATAAAATAAACTCATCTTTAAAATGAGGGGATTAGACTAGATGACATTCTAGCTCCAAAACTAGAATAGTATAACTTTACAGAATCACATTAGGCAAACTTGAACAGAGAAGGAAAAATATCTGTCAACCATATGCTGGACACATGTCAAACTGAAATAAATATTTGGGAGGTCGGCTGTGTTCCCAGTGTATGCACTTGGGATACACCTGAGAGCTTCCTGAGATTCATCTCACCTGACAATTATTGTACACTTATGATGACCCCTTTAGCAATAAATGAAGAAGAAACCTGGAAGTAATTTTTCACAATTATAAAGACCTGAATCGAAAGTTTAAGGACAGATGTAATACTTTCATCAGTGTTGCTAATCAATGGTGAGGTAGTTGAATGGGAAAATAGGAGAGAACAGCCGGCTAAGAAGGCGGTATCAGAATGAAATTTGAATTTCTAGACTATGAGAGATGAATGATGGAATCTTGGGTTTAAACATAGTAAATATTATAAGGTCCAAAAAGAATGCACTTATATGTGTAGCCTGGACATGGTTCTAAATTTCAATTCTCCTTTTTCTCTCTCCCTGGGCTGATACTGGTTTTCTCAGCCCAGTCCTTTAGGTCTTGAGTTTCTTGGAGAGGACGCCACTATTATTCAACTTTCTCATTAGACTGAGTACAAAGTGGCAGGTATGTATGCATATGTGAGTGTGTATATAAATGTATGTGTGTGTATGTACACACACACATATATATGTATGTATGTATGTATGTATATATGTATGTATTTGGGAGAGTAGATTGAAGGGAAATAATCCTGCTACTTACCACTCTAGCTGCTTCATTCCCGATTGTCAAGCTTCCAGTTTACACAGAATCAGATACAATTGCATCATTGGCTCTTAAACAATTCACATTCATGAAACAAGAAGGTAAAAAGCAAGGATAACTATAACATTTACTCAATAGTATACAAAAACAGTAATAATAATAATATTTACTCAATAGATGACAAAAGCAAGAATAATCAAAATATAACAGTCCAAAATTTTGGAATACATTTTCTCATTATTGCAAAGGGAGAATATCTTCACATTCAGAAAGTTATCAGGGATGTACATAAGGAAACATATTTGTTTGGAACCAATTATCATATAGTAGGTTTTGACGCTTGGGTTCTTTTAGAGAAGAGTCTGAAACATCATCTGAGAGGCAAAAGTGCTTTTTCCTCCCCTATGTTCTTACTTTCTGGTCTTAACTAGCCTTGAGTCATTAAAACAGGACAAAACTCTTTCAGCACACAGCCACCCTTGCCAGGGTCATCAGTCTTAATCTATTTCAGTGATAAGCATTTCCCTTAAGTTAAAGAATTGGCAAGCTCTTTAGATATTCTCTAGGGCTCTAAGTAGTATTTTCCTCTCCAGCTATAGATAGTGATAGGATCATTTAACCTTTTTTTCTAATCCAATTTTTAAAGTAGAAAAAAAGGAAGGGGTATTTAGTTCCTTTTATTTGCAGGCATTGTGCTAAATGCTTTATAATAATCTAAGTTGATCCTCATAACACCTCTAAAAGACACCTCTGGAAAAAAAATCCCCATTTTACCAGTTAGGAAACTGAGACAGACATAGTTCAAGTGAATTGTCTACAATTAGTGTCAGGCCAGTTTGGACCATTTTTGTTGTTGTTCATTCATTTGGTCATGTCCAATTTTTTGTGACCCTATGGACCATAACATAATATTATTAGAGTTTTGTGTGTGTTGTATATGTATTTGTTTTGTTTTGTTTATTTGTTTGTTTGTTTTTGCAAAGATAACAGTAGTTATTTGCCATTTTCTTCTCCAGTGATAAAGACAAAGATTAAATAACTTGTTTAGGTTCACATACCTAATAAGTATCTGAGGCTAGTTTGAATTCAAGTCTTCCTAACTCCAGCCCTAGTGCTCTATCCACTGAGCCACCAAGCTACCTCTGATGATATGAATTTAGGCCATCCTAAACCTACTTCAAAGCTCTGCACACTATGCTACTTAACAGGGATTTTTGTTTATTCCACTTAGCTCTAAGAAAAATCATAACTCTTCTCAACTTAACACAACTCACAGCAAAACACCTGCAAAAGCTTTTTTCCCTGTCTTTTTCTCTCTCTCAAATAGTAGGGACCAGTCAAGAGTGACACAGACTAACACTTATGATGCTCTACTTTCTCAGGCTATAAATAATAATTTTCTTCTATTATTCATTATTCATTTATTCAATATTCACATATTTCATTATTCAATTATCTCTCATTAAAGCAATGACTCTTGCAATAAGTAGGAGTCTCAGAAAAAAATACTTGCAGAATATATCATCATCTTTTCTCCAATTAGTTCCTATATTCTGTCTTCTCTGAATAGTTTATTTCCTATTATTTCTTTGTCACCAATTTCTCCTACAAGTTGTTTCTCCTTATAACTGTCTTCATCTTATTGCCTTTTTATTAGCTAATTCTTCAAACCAGGACATTGTGATAATGAGCAACACCTCTCTTACTCATGTGAAATTGAACAAACAAAACAGTTTTTTTTTAATTTGATTTTTTTTGCCAGCTATGACTCTGAGACTATAAGTCATAAAAAATATTTTTGTTTAAAATTTTTAACTCATCTCATAATCTCTGGGGAAAAAATTATGAGAAGGAACTGTTGTGCAGCCATTTTAAATTCAGCATTCTGTCTTCATATAGATCCTATCAAAACATTTATCTAAGTTTCAGTTTTATGTTCTTCACTGAAAATGGCCCTATTTTTCTTCAAATATTTTCATTTCATGATTCACTTACAGCAATTTTTTCTTACTATTTCTTATGCAAATATTGATCTGATATCAGGATTGCTACCTCTGCTTTTTTTTGTTCACCTTTTGAGGGAAGGTCAGAGGAGGACACAGAGAGTCACATCTTCACTCCGCCATCTTGGCTGACAGGCACAATTCTTAAGAGTTACAGATATTGTTTTCCCATAATAGGTTCTGCTCCAGCCTTTTACCTTCACCCTGTATGTGTCACTATGCTTTAGATGTGTTTCTTGTAGACAGCATATTGTTGGATTCTGGTTTTTAATCCTGTCTGCTATCTGCTTCCACTTTATGGGAGAGTTCATCCCATTCACATTCACATTTAGAATAACTAATTCTTAATTTCCTGCCATCTTATTTACCCAAGTTATGGTTTTCCCTTTCCGTTCCCCTTTCTCCCTCCCTCCCCTCAGTATTTTGCTTTTGATGACCCCCTCCCACAAACAATCCTTCCCCCTTTAGAGCCCCTCCCCCTTTTTTACTCCTTTCCCCTGGTTCTTCTAATTTTTCTTCTACTAGTCTATCCCTTTCTTTTCCTCCTTTCCCTCCTACTTCTCTATAAGGAAGGACAAGTTTCTCTGTGAAACAAAATGTGTCTGATATACACTTTTAGAGCACAATCTGATGAGAGTAAGATTTACCCAATGTTCATCTCCTTCCCTTCTTTCCCTCAATTATATTAGGTTTTCTTTGCCTCTTCATGAGATTTTACCTTATTTTTACCTCCTTTTTTTAACCTTATTTTACCACCTTTTCCCTCTTTCCCCAGTATGATAGACTTTTCCCCTCTGGTTTTCTTTTTCTTATTATCAAAGTAATATCAAATTATACCCCCCAATCTTTAAGTATCCTCATAGTAGAAATAAAGTTCTCAAGAGTCCTTTCCTTTTTACCTTTTTATGCTTCTCTTGAGTTCTGTGCTTGGAGGTCAAATTTTTTGTTCAGATCTGGTCTTTTCATTAGAAATAGGTGAAATTCACCTGTATCATTAAATGACCATCTTCTTCCCTGGAGGATAATGCTCATTCTAGCTGGATAGATTATTTTTGGCTGTAATCCAAGTTCCTTTGCCTTTCAGAATATCTGGTTCCAGGCCCTTCAATCCTTCAATGTGGAGGCTGACAGATTGTGTGTGATTCTAATTATAGATCCTCAGTATTTGAATTGTTTCTTTCTAGCTGCTAGCAAAATCTTTCCTTGGTGCGATAGTCCTGACATTTAGCCATGATATTCCTTGGGGTTTTAATTTTGGGGTCTCTTTCAGGAGGTGATTGGTGAATTTCTTCAATGGTTATTTTGCCTTCTGATTCTACAACCTCAGGGCAGTTTTCTTTCAGGATTTCCTGGAAGATAGTGTTAAGATTCATTTTTTTCATGACGGCTTTCAGGAAGTCCAGTAATCCTTAGATTGTCTCTTCTAGATCTATTTTCCAAGTCAGTTGTTTTTCCTAGGAGATATTTCATATTTTCTTCTATTTTTTCATTTTTTTTGTTTTTGTTTGACTGATTTTTGAAGTCTTATTAAGTCATTCACTTGCATTTGTTCAATTCTTATTTTTAAAGTGTTGTTTTCTTCAGTTACCTTTTTTAGCTCCTTTTGTAACTGGCCAATTTGTTCATTGCATACTTTTTCCACTTCACCAATTTTGTTTTTCAATAAATTGGTGTCTTTTTCATATCTCTTTTGCAAGGCATTATATCCTTCTTGCAGGGCATTATATCCTTCTTGCACTGATCTCAGTTTATTTTCCCATTTATCATCCAGTTCTCCTTTCAGATTCTTTATGCACTCTTCCAGGAAGGCCTTTTGAAAAGGGGACCAGATTATATCTCCCTTGATGGCTTCCTCTGAAGTTGCTTTGTCTAGAGGAACCTCAGGATCTGAGGTCTGCCCTTCTTTCTCTCGATAAAAGCTGTCTATGGTGAGAGAGCTCTCTTCTTCTTACTCATTTTTTAGACAGCGTGGGGTCTATTTAAAGCTAGAGAAGCCAAGGCTGTGGTAGTTTTCCCTGCGGCAATTCTGCTAATTCACTTCCACTGCTGGGCTGATTGGGCTAGGACTTTGCCCAATTTACTCCTTATAAAAGTCAAATCTGCCAGAACACCTGCCCCCAATTAGGGCAGAGTGTCCCAAGTGCCTCAGATACTCCCTAGGTGTTTGGAGTTTAGAGTTTGGAGTTTGGAGTTTCTGCCACACTGAGCTGAGTCCCACCCAGTTCTCTGCCCTCTGTTCCGGTGCTGCACCGAGCAAACTGTTTACCCCACTGCCCAGCTGAAACAGACCTGCTATGAAGTTCTTCAGTGGTAGCTGCAAGCAGTGTTTTGTAGTCCAAATATTTCTGGATTTGTTGACTTAAAGATCAGTTCAGAGGCTTACTTTATTGTTGATTTGAGGGAAAGTCAGAGGAGGACACAGAGAGTCAAGTCTTCACTCAGCCATCTTGGATGACAGGCACAATTCTTAAAAGTTACAGATATTGTTTTCCCATTTAGGTATGTAGACAGTTTAACCTTTAAATATTTATTTTCCCCTGTTTACCTTTTTATCTTTCTCTTGAGTCCTGTATTTGTAGTTTAAGGTTTCTGTTTAGTTCTATTTTTTTTTTCAATAGAAATGATTGAAAGCCCCTTACTTCATTGAAGATCCATCTCCTCCCCTGAAAGATGATACTGAATCTCTCTTGGTAATTAAATGTTGGTTGTAACTCCTGGTCCTTTGCATTCCAGAATATGGATTCTTTATTGTAGAAGCTGCCAGATCCTGGGTATCCTGACTGTTGCTCCTTGATATTTGAATTGCTTTTTACTAGCAGTTTGAAGTATTTTTTCCTTGAGATTACAGTTTTGGAGTTTTGCAACAATGCTCCTTGGTGTTTTTCTTGTGGGATCTCTTTCCAGAGGTAATGGGTACATTCTTTCAAAGAGTATTTCCCCCTCTGTTTCTAGAATATTGGGGCAGTTTTCCTTAATTACTTCTTGTAGAATGCTATCCAGCCTCTTTTTTTGGTCATTGTCTTCCTGTAGGCCAATAATTTTTAAATTGTCTCTTATGGATCTCTTTTCCAGGTCAGCTGTTTTTATAAAGAGGTATTTCATATTTTCTTCTATGTTTTCATTCTTTTTAGTTTGCTTGACTGATTCTTGTTGTCTCACAAAGTCATTAGCTTCCATTTACCCTGTTCTAATTTTTAATGTGTGATTTTGTTCCTTTAGCTTTTGTATCTCTTTTTCCATTTGGTTTATTCTACTGTTTAAGTAATTGTTTTCTTCAGACAATTTTTTCCATCCTTTTCCAAACTGATGATTCTCTTATGCATACCTCATTTCTTTTCTCATTATTTCTTCTACCTCTTTTATTTGCCTTTTAAACATTTCCAAGAAGCCTCTTTGAACTTGGGACCAATTTCTCTCACTCTTTGAGATTTCTTCTGTGGACATTCTGTCCTAATCTGAGTTTGTTTTTTGGTCTTCTTCGTTATCATAGTAGCTTTCTGTGGTCAAAGTTCTTTTCTGTTTCTTGCTCATTTTCTTTCCTTTTCTTTTGGTATTTCCCCCTTTTTTACTTTTTTTTCCCCTGAGGCAATTGGGGCTAAGTGACATGCCCAGGGTCACACAGCTAGGAAGAGTTAAGTGACTGACCCGATTTGCAGTCATGTCCTCCTGATTTCAGGGCTGATGCTGTACCCACTGCACCATCCAGCTGTCCTTTCTCTCTCTCTCTCTCTTTTTTTTTTTACTTTTAAGGTGGAGCTCTTCTCCTGAGGTGAAGATGAGGCTGCCCCAAGCTTCCTGTGCAGCTCTAATCCTTGGCTTTGAGCACAATGTCCCCTTATATTTGTAGGGGGTAGCTTTGCCTACTTTGTTCAGGAAACAGCCTGATTTCCCAGAGTTTGCCTTCTGAGCCAGAACTGGAAGCTGCTCCACTAATTTGCTTCTCTACTGAACCAAGACTAAGGGTCTTAATTGCTTATTTGCTGTGATTAAGACCCTCTCATTGACTTTCCCAGAGTTTGTCTGACCTGGGCTGACCACCCTTTTCACCCCAGTGAGATTGATCTTTCTTGAAGTCTTTCCAGTCTTTCTTGAGCTGGGGAGTGGTTTCATTCTGTCAGATTCTTTCCAGAGGCTTGGTTTAATGTGGTTTTTTGAGGGAAACTGGGAGAGCTCAAGCAGCTTCCTGAATTTCCTCTGCCATCTTGCTTCCACCCCCAAACAAAAAAGTTTTTCAATGGCTTCTGAGCGCTTCATTCTGTTCTAACATTTAACCTGAATTTACATAGTGCAGACATCAGGACTACTCCTAACAGAGCTGTACTAGTCAATGGAGAATATACAACATTCAGGTAAGAAGAAGTTCCTTGATTTTTAAGGGTATAAGATAGAAAAGAGCTTCAATAAATAATAAATATTACCAGATGAATGCCTTAGAGTTTCAAATTAAAACACTATGTGAAATCCAAGAGATAAGATAACCAAATAGGGGAAAAGAAAGAATTCAAAGAATTCACACATACCTAATCTTAATCCCAGAGCTAGATTGAAATTAAATTATAGTATATAGAGGAGTATAATTAACCTTTCACTTCCTTGACTTCTCTTCTCTGTCAACTCAGAATATTGGTCTTCTGTATTTGATTATATAGTTTATTTCTCAATAAATATTTGCTTAGCAACTACTATGCAAGTACTACTTAGATGTTGGAAATATCATGGTAATCACATGGCATAAATGACAAAGACAGTTATTTTTCCAGCCTTACTTCATAGTTTTTGAAACAATTACAGACTATTAGCAACCATATAAAATATTGCTCAAACTAATAATATGTCAAATTAAAGCCATCTAGAGTGATATGAAAAAAATTTGCTATAAATTACCATTGATTAGAGAAATGCAAATTAAAATAACTCTGAGGTATCACCTCACACATCTCATTGGCTAAAATGACAGGAAAGGATAATAATAAATATTGGAGGGGATGCGGGAAAACTGGGACACTAATGCATTGTTAATGGCATTGTGAAATGATACAACCATTATGGAGAGTAATCTGAAATTATGCCCAAGGGGCTTTAAAACTATGTATACCCTTTGATCCAGCAGTGTCGTTATTGGATCTGTATCCTAAAGAGAACATAAAGGAAAGAAAAGAATCCACATGTGTGAAACTATTTGTAGGACCTCTTTTTGTGGTAGCAAAAAATTGGAAAATGAGTAGATGTCCATCAATTTGGGAATGACCGGATAAGTTGTGGTATATGAAGGTAATAGAGTAGTCTATAAAAAATAATGAACAAGGTGATTTTAGAAAGACCTGAAAAGATTTACATGAACTGTTGCTGAATGAAACAAGCAGAACCAGGGATACATTGTACACAATAACAGTAAGAATGTACGCTTATCAATTATGAAAGATTTGGTTCTTCTCAGTAATTTAGTGATCCAAGGCAATCCCAATAAACTTGCAAGAGAAAAATGCCATCTGCATCCAGAAAAAGACTGGTGGAGATAGAATGTAAATCAACACATGCTATATTCATTTCCTTTTTTTCTCCTATGGTTTTTCTCTTTTGTTCTAATTTTTCTCTCCCAACATAACTCATAAAGAATCAGAATTATAATGTAAACCTATTTATAAAATGTTATGGAAAAGAATAGTTATGTATTATGAGTAATAAAACTTTACAAAATTGATATGATAGTGTAGAAAACCAATATAACAAAAATTTGAAGAGATATCTAAGTACATTTAAATAACACTAAGTACATTTAAAAATAAGAATAAAAAAGACAAAAATAGAAGATGGAAACAATCTATAGTGTTAGAAAAAACTTTTCATCATTTAAAAGATGGCATTTGGGTTTGTCTTTAAAAGAAACTAATTATCCTAGAATGCAGAAGTAGAGAAGGAGATAATTGTAGGTATGTGGAACAACTAAGCAAAGACACATAAATGAAAAATAGAGTAGATAAGGAATAACAAAAAAGTTAGTTTGCCTAGATTATGAAAGAGAATGATGAAAATATAGCTGGAAAGATAATCATCAAGATATAATTCAAATAAAAGAGTGCAAATATGAGGCAAATTAGTGTAAACAAGTACAATTGTTTAAAACAGTTATCCAGAATACAAGAATAACACTTGACATCACTTCCACACTTCAAGAACAAAGAATTCCAAATACATCATTTCAAGAATCTTCACAACTCCTTAAGATAGGTACCTTAAGAATCAGAATCTTGCTTTTAAATATGAGAAAACCTACATCTTGGTGGAAAATGTTCCAGCTATTAGTATATTGCCCATAAAAATCAAAAGCACTATCTTTACTGATTAGAAGTTGAATGTCCCTTTTGCTATATCACATTTATTCCACATACTGCTGTTAAGGAAAATATGTAGCATAGGGAATAAAGAACCTGTTGTTGTATCAAGAAGACCTGGTTGCAGATACTATTTCTGGTACATCCTGCTTATGTGACCCTGGACAAATTAACATCTGATCTGATAATATTCTAAGATTATGGTTTACATACTGTGAACCAATCTGAATTCGAAAAGGAAACTCCTTCATTTACAATTCTTATACTAATGAAATCAAAAGTCTGTACAAAATAAATAAATAAATATTTTATTGTTTATTTCTTTTTATTTCCTCACCAAGAATCTCAGAACTGCTCCATGATTCTAAGATTATACTCTCATTGATTGAGGAGGGGTGGGTTCCTTTTTTCTCTGCTTCTTTTGCTTAGATCCTAAGACTAAAACTTAACTAAAATGTTGGAGTCCTATAATTTTTTTATTCAGAACACTTCTGTTTCCATAGTGGATGCCTTCATACCTTGGAAAGACTTCCTTAAGTGAGCCCTTCTTCTTGATTGATGAATCCCTAGTTCATCACTCCTCCACTCCACTGTCAATGTTTCTCTTCACCAGCTGCCTTGTTCTAACTTGAACACATCTTCTTGATTCTTTTCAACTCCCAACATGTTTTTTCACCACTACAATGTAACTCCTGAAGAGTAAGTACAATTTTGATTAGTGCCATGCTTTACTTATATTAAGTGCCTAACAAATTCTTTCCTATCTATCTATCTATCTATCTATCTATCTATCTATCTATCTGTCTGTCTATCTATCTGCCTGTCTGTCTGTCTGTCTGTCTACCTATCAATCTACCTCTCTAAAAAATATTTAAGTCTGGCTGGAGGTGTGGGAGTTGGGATGGGAAGAAATATTGTGTCCAGGAGGCCAAAATCCTTGGAATTATTACCTAATTAGAAAAAACAAACTATAAAAGTCTATTAGGAATGGGGAGAAATTTAGGGAACCCATAGAATTCTTTGGATAAGAATTTATGGTTATTCCAGATTCTTTTTTTCAGAGGAATTCATGGGAAAAATGGTGAAATTTTAAATATATCTTTTAAAGGATATAGAGAAAGATGAACACAAGTCTATAAAGAGATGACTGTTTTTAAAATAAGCTTAAAGATATTTATTCTATTAACTATTTCTCAATTACATTTGAAATTTAACAATGTTTTTAAAAATTGAATTACAAATTCTCTCTTCTAGTCAGATATTTTCATGAGTAAGTAAATGAGTTGATATCACTTATAAATATGAAGTCATGCAAAATATTTCCCTAACAGCTACGTCACAAAAGAAAACATAGGGGCAGCTAGGTGGTACAGTGGATAGAGCACCAGCCCTGAAGTGAGGAAGATCTGAGTTCAAATCTGGCCTCAGACACTTAACACTTCCTAGCTGTGTGACCCTGGGCAAGTCACTTAACCCCAATTGCCTTCAGCAAAAAACCAAAAAGAAAGAAAAAAAGATAGAAAACAGACAAAAACATAAAAGAAAAAATATAATTTTTTTAAAAAAATTTTAAGTATGCCCCAAAAGGCACTTAGAGTTAGTCATTTCTCTTTCTAAAGGGAGACAGAATTTTTTATCATGTGTCCTTTGAAATTATTGGATAATTGTCTTTTAAAAATATTTTTAATTTATTTTTTATTAAACTAATTGCAAAATAAAAAAACAGCATAGAAAAAGAAAAAAGATAAAACAAAACACTGTCATGTGCTCAGCAGAATATCAGAGAGGATTCAAAATGCATAACAATAAATTTCCATTTCAAGAAAACATGTAATAATAGGAGAGATTATATTCATGAGTGTTCATCTTTGCTTCCTTATAGGTTACTCTTTTGTTCTCTTCTTTACACTTTTACTTTATTCTTTTTTTCTCCTTTCATTTCCTCCACTTCCCACCAGCAGACTACACTTAAGCATCTGTTCATCTATCTATACAAAAACCCCACACAATCACAAATCATACACACACACACACACACACACACACACACACACATACACACACATACACACACACATAAATATATATGATTTTCAAATGGTCTGTGTCCAGTGCTAGAATGTGGGGTATTCTCTAATCTTCTGAACAAGTTGCCAAGTCCATCTTTAGCTTGAGAGCTCTTGAAGCTTTTGTTGCCACAACTTCTTCCTACTACTGCTATTTTTTTCAATGTAAGCTCAGAGCTAACTCCCAAATCCATATCACAGATTTCTTTCTAACTCCTTAAGTTGTTTTGCGCTGGAAGAATATCTTTTTGATGTTTTGTTGGCTCTGCTTCTTCAAAATTTTATTTGATGCAACATTTTAAAGTAGTTCTGAGGGTAATTTTGGGAAAGCTCAGCCCAGTGCTTTCTCTACTTTGCCATCTTAGCTCTGTCCCTGGAAGTTTGTCTAGATTTTTGGAGATAGATATTAAACAGAACCACAAAGCCACAACTCTTAGTTTTCCTTGTCTACTCATTGTAGTAAATAGTCATAATACTTACAAAGATTAGGATGCCTGTTGAGATTATATTCATATTAAGTATGCATAGGGTAAGTCTAAAAACCTCAGGACTCCATATTAAGTTTCAAGATTATAATTTAAATGCTCTAAATCCATCATTTTGAGTTCTCACTCAATCTGTACAAGCATATCCAGATACAGAAACAACAAACTAGGTTAAATCTAGTCAAAAGTATAATTATGTTACTATGTCTGCAGAAAATAAAAAACACTTTTTTTATCATCCATAATTTTCATAAGACATGTGTACATGACATATTTTCTCTTTCTTCTTTTGTAGTTAAATTTAAAATAAATATAAGAATTTTTTTTAAATGTACAATAATTTCAGTAGGTAAAATATCCATTTTGGAGATTTTTAAATACAATTATAATTGAGATTTATATCATAATTATATTATGAACTCATGAGTCAACATATCCTATAATTTAACATCCTATAGATTTATAATTTACCATATATGGAACATTTTGCAAACTTTAAAATATCATATAAATGCTACATATTATTGTTGTTATTATTGTTGTTGTTTCCCCAAAAGAGTTTCTATCCATTAGAATAACTATCAGATACATTTTAAACAAACTATGGAAAAAAGAGCTGTGGAATGAACATCTTAGAAAAATAACAGCCAGAAATAGTTGAATTCAATAACCCAATGGCCTATAAACCTGAGAATATAAATTACTATGGTAATTACAAGCCATTCTCCAATTGATAAATGGTAAAAGGATATGAACAGACGATTTTCAGATGATGAAATTAAAACTATTTATAATCATATGAAAAGATGCTCCAAATCACTATTGATCAGAGAAATGCAAATTAAGACAACTCTGAGGTACCACTACACACCTGTCAGATTGGCTAAAATGACAGGAAAAGATAATGATGAATGTTGGAGGGTATGTGGGAAGACTGGGACACTGATGCATTGTTGGTGGAGCTGTGAATGGATCCAACCATTCTGGAGAGCAATTTGGAGCTATGCTCAAAAAGTTATCAAACTATGCGTACCCTTTGACCCAGCAGTGTTTCTACTGGGCTTATATCCCAAAGAAATCATAAAAGAAGGAAAGGGCCCCACATGTGCAAGAATGTTTGTGGCAGCTCTTTTTGTAGTGGTTAGAAACTGGAAACTGAATGGATGCCCATCAATTGGAGAGTGGCTGAATAAATTATGGTATATGAATGTTATGGAATATTATTACTCTGTGAGAAACGACCAGCAGGACGATTTCAGAGAGGCCTGGAGAGACTTGCGTGAACTGATGCTGAGTGAAATGAGCAGAACCAGGAGATCATTATACACGGCAACAACAATACTATATGAGGATCATTTCTGAGGACATGACTCTCTTCAACAATGAAATGCTTCAAACCAATTCCCATTGTTCAGTGAAGAAAGCCATATACACCCAGAGAGAGGGATGTGAAATGTGGACCACAGCATAACATTTTCATGTTCTCTATTGATGTTTGCTTGCATTGTGTTTCCTTTATCGGATTATTCTTTCTTGTAGATATGATTTCTCCTGCACAAAAAATAATGTGTGGCAATAACTATATGTATATTCGATTTCTTAACATAATTATCATGTAGTAGATATCCTGCCATCTAGGGGAGGGGAGGGGAGTTGGGGTGAAAAATTTGTAACAGAAAGCTCTGTAAGGGTTAATGTTTAGGAATTACCCATACATAAGTTTTGCAAATAAAAAGTATTAATAAAAAAACTACTAAGGGAATTAATGAAAAAAATACAAAGGATGTTGGCTTAGCAGTACCAGAATAGTTTTAGGTCATCAAAGCAGAAGTCATCAAAACCATTTGATCCTGGCTAAGAAATAGTGATGGATAAATGGAATAGATTGGAGACACATGATGCAACAGCCAAGGTCTATAATAATCTAGTATTTGATGAACTCCCAAACCCCAGCTTGTAGGAAAAGAACTCACTATTTGATAAAAATTGCCAGGAATGGTGGAAAATAATATGTCACAAACTTGGCATGGACTTACATCTCACACCCTATACCATGATAAGGTTAAAACAGGTATGTGATTGGGATATAAAGGGTGATACCACAAGCAAATTAAGAAATTAAGAGAACATTTACCTATCATATCTCTGGAGAAGGCAGGAATTTATGGTCAAAAAAGAAGTAGAGAACATAATGAAATAAATAATGGACAATTTGATTACATTAAATTAAAAATGTTTTGCACAAACAGAAACAAGATTAAAAGGGAAGTACAAAGCTGGGAAAAATTTGTATATTCAATGTTTCTGATAAGGGTCCATTTCTAAAATATATAAAGAAATGTGTCAAATTTACAAGACTACAAGTCATTCCTCAATTGACAAATGGTCAAAAAATAGGAACAATTTTCAGATAATGAAATTAAAACCATTTATGGCCATATAAAAATGCTCTAAATCATTAGTGATTAGAGAAATGTAAATTAAAATAATTTTGAGGTATCACCTCACACCTCTCAGATTGGCTAAGATGACAGGAAAAGATAATGATAAACAATGGAGGGGGTGTGGGAAACCTGGGACATTAATGATTGGTGAAGTTGTGAAATGATCCAATCATTCTGGAGATCAATTTGGAACTATGCTCAAAGGGCTATAAAACTATAAATACTCTTTGACCCAATAATGCCATTATTAGATCTGCATCCCAAGGAAATCATAAAAGAAGGAAAAGGACCTATATGTGCAAAAATATTTGTAGCAATTCTTTTTGTTTTGACATTAGGGAGATAATGCCATGATTTGCAAGTGAATTGGATTTAAGTGATGGAGGGCTGTGCAAAGTCACCTGCCTCACTTTCTCCTTCAAACAATTCTTTGAAAAGAATTGGAAAATGAGTCGATGCCCATCATTTAGGGAATGGGTGAACAATTGTGGTACATGAAGATAATGGAATATTATTGTTCTATAAAAATTAATAAAGAAGTTGATCTTAAAAAGGCCTGGAAAGATTTTCATGAACTGATGCTGAGCAAAACAAGCAGAACCAGGGACATAATTTATACAATAATAGGAAGAATACATCATGATCAACTATGAAAGACTTGATTCTTCTCAGTGTTTCAATGAGACAAGGCAATCCCAATAGACTTAGGATAGAAAATACTATCTGAATTCAGAAAAAGAATTATGGAGATTGAATGTAAATCAACACATGCTTTGCTCACTTCTTTTTCTGTTTTTTTTTCTCTTCCATGGTTTTTCATTTTTGTTCTGATTTTTCTCTCCCAACATGGCTCATAAAGCAATGTGTATTAAAAATAAATAAATAAATTTAACTTTTAAAAAATATTAACTACTTTGGGGAAAAAAACTTCCTTATCTGACAAGAAATGCTAGGAAATATGTAAAGTAGTTTGGCAAAAAAGTTATTGTAGAATATACTAGAGTGGTTTGCTATTTTCTTCTCCAGTTCATTTTATAGATTAGGAACTAAGGCAAACAGGATTTGTCCAGGATCTCAGGGCTAGTAAGTATTTGAGGCCAGATTTGAATTCAGGGAAATATAACTAATAGCTGTCTCAAATGGTTCCCTAATTAACCACAAAAAAAAACTTGCAAATTGCTAATCATTGTCAGTAACTTTCAGTTTCTATTACTCTTCTTTAATCACAGAAAAAGCTCATTTTTTCATTTACTTGTTTGTCCTTCTCTCGCCAAGAAGACTAGGACATTAGGGAGATAATGCCATGATATGCAAGTGAATTGGATTTAAGTGATGGAGGGCTGTGCAAAGTCACCTGCCTCACTTTCTCCTTCAAATGATCTGAGTCCAGTGGCAAGATATAAATCAAGATTACTGAAGATGGCCCTGTTTGAAATGGGAGATCTTGGCCTTTTGACTGATGTAGCAGATCTTCTGACTGAAAGGACAGTAATACACTCAATAGTAATAGGTAAATTCAGTAGAATGGTAGAGAAAAATAATGTATTCTGATTTGTTTATCTTGAGTTTCAGAAGCCTATACAGCTTCTGTCCAAAGGATTATTGAAGAAATGAAAGTATGTTTGTCAGGAGATAGACAAAGGATGATTATGTAGATCTAGATTATATAGATTTGAGTAGAAGATGTGCTGTAGTAGAGAGATATTTGAGAGAGGAAAACTGAATTGGAGGAGAGAGGAGATAAGGGTCTGAATTACGGTGGTAGCATTTAGAATAATATGTGGGAAATACTGTAGAAATAGAAATGACCATATCTGACAACTGATTATATATGTGAAGTGAGGGAGAGTGAGGAGAAAAGGACTATATCAAGATTTCTTTTTTTTATCTCATATAATAAGTATGCTTTCTTTTCTTTTTTTTCTTAGTAAATTTATTTATTTTTAATGCACATGACTTTATTAATCATGTTGGGAGAGAAAAATCAGAGCAAAAGAGAAAAACCATGGAGAGATTTAAAAAATTGAAAAAAAAAAAAAGGAAGCGAACATAGCATGTGATGATTTACATTCAGTCTCTTTAGATCTTTTTCTAGATACAGATGGCATTTTCTCTCCAAACTCTATTGGGATTGCTTTGACTCACTGAAACACTGAGAAGAACCAAGTCTTTCATAATTGATCATTGTACATTATTTGTGTTATTGTGTACAATGTATTCCTGATTCTGCTTGTTTCACTCAGTGTCAGTTCATTTAAACCTTCCCAGACCTTTCTAAAATCAGCTTGTTCATCATTTTTATAGAACAATAATATTCTATTATCTTCATATGGCACAACTTATCCAGCCATTCCCAAATTGATGGACATCTACTCATTTTCCAATTCTTTGCTACCACAAAAAGAGTTGCTACACACATTTTTGCACATGTGGGTCCTTTTGTCTCCTTTAAGATTTCTTTGGGATATAGACTCAGTAATAGCCCTGCTGGGTGAAAGGATATGAACAGTTTTATAGCCATTTGGACATAAGTTCCAAATAGCTCTCCAGAATGGTTACATCATTTCACAACTCCACCTACAATGCATTATTGTCCCAGTTTTCCCATAATACCAAGATTACAAAACTGGGAAATTGGAGGAATTGTGTACCTTAAAAAAAAGAGTTTAGAGTTTAGAAGAGGGATGGGTTTAAGGTGAAAAATTAATGAGTTCAGTTTTGGATATGTTGATATCCAGGATATCTGATCTAGGATTTTTGGTTTGAAATGTCCAATTGACAGTTAGTGAGTCAGAACTAAAGTTTGGGGAGAGATTGGGAATAAATATTATTCTGTGAGTTGTCTTTGCAGAAGTGATAAGCTCATCAATACAGAAATTGTAGAAGCGTAAGAAAACCCAGTAGAGACTTGAAGTGTTTAGGAATACTCACATGGGGAGAGGCTGAGCAAGCAAAGGAAACTAAAGAATTATTAGACTTATAGAAGGATAACCAGGGAGGAATAGTATAACAAAAACCCAGGGAAGAAAGAGTATCTAAGAGAAGAGCTAGTCATCAATATTGTCCAAATTAAGTCACTATATAACTTCAGTAAATATTCAAGTTATTTGCAGCAATGAGGTAAGAATATCAAAAAGCAGAAAATTTTATAATGTTGGACATTAAAAAGTTGGTCTATAATAATGTTAATTATTGACACATGTCTTATTTAAGGCTTATAAAGTACCTTTCCTTTATTTTTTCATAGATCCTCAAAACCATATGAAAAAACATTTATTATTGTCCCTATTAAATTTACAAATGAGAAAATCAAAGCCCAGTTAGATTAAATAACTAACTCATGGTCACACAGTGAGAAATAACAGAAGTTGGATTCAAACATAAATCTTCTGGCCCACAAATTCAATACTTTCTCTACTATATGATGTTAAAATTACCTCTTTCAAATTATTAACTAAGGAGCAAGGGGTGATATTTCCAGTTTGTTTTATAATATTGAATTTAGGTTTCATTCTATTTCATGTTTCGGGGTATCTGTGTTAAACACATTGGAATACTAAAATATTTTGTTACACATAACATATTTTGTTACAATAGAAAGAATATAATTGTTATTTTGGCTCCAAATACTAGAAAATTTTCAAAATCTTTATTCCCATTTGAGCACTTGTTTTCTATTCAGGAATTCAAAATGTTCTTTGGTCTTGTCTGGAATAGCCAGATTGGAATTTTTAGTGCTGAACCATAAAAAATTATTTCCCTTGCTACATAAGAATTTTTTTTTTACTAGTCTGGTTCAAATACCTGGAAGCATTTCAAGCACTCCTCATCACTCCTATCCTTGACAATATCATAGTTAACATCTGGAACCAAGTTACCTTCAAGTTGTTTGAAATTATGAGTATTGTGCTATAAGGAGTATAGCATAATCTGTCCTCTACCTCAGTTGGCTCTACTCAGTATAAGAATGTTCTTCCGTGAGTCGTGGCTCAGAAGCTAATTTTCTTCTCATGATTAGTGCAAGACACCATTGAGTGTGATCCAAAATGAATCATATAGACTAGGCTAGGTGGAAAGAGAGTTATATTATAAATAGAGAAGGATGCCTTTGATTTGAAATTGTGTCTTTTATTGAGAAAATTCCTCATGATCTAGCTCTAGGTTATATTGCCAAGTTTATGGAATATACTCTTTGTTCTAACCAAAGTGGTCTCCTTGTTTTTCCTCAAACTTGACATTCCATCTCCCAATTTGTCCTTTGTAAGATAATCCCTCATGCCTCAAATCTTTTCTCTCCTCACCTTTGCCTCACAAAATTCTTGGTTCTTTCAGAGCTCATTTCCTGTGCTATCAGGTACAGAAAACATTTCCTGATGCCTTCAATTTCTAGTGCCCTTTCTCTCCTCCTCAAATTAAGTTGTGTGTACACACTTTGTTTACACATGGCATATTACATGCACTCAATCTAGCTAACGCATTTGATAGCCAGAACTAACTAGGAGGTTATCACAATAACCCCTAGGAAACCTCATAAGGTTAGATAGACCTCAGAATTAGGAAGATATGAACACAAAGGCTAACTAATGCATATACTCTGTGTGACCCTGGTCAAGTCACTTAAATTCTAATTTTCCTAATTGATTTTCTTCCTTAATATCGTAAATTGAAGAACAATTGCCACCACACCAGGAGGCTCTACAATAATGAAATCATAGGTCTAGACAATTGCCTTAGAACTTATCAAGGACAATTAATTAATCAGCAAGAATTTACAAAGTGATTACTATGTTAAGGTCTCTGTGTTAGAGCTACAATGAGGACACAAATAGGAAAAATGACATAATCCCTGCTTTCCAGGAGTATGAACAAAACCTCAATGGAAATGTATTTAAATATAATAAATAGAACAATAGAATAAAAAATAAATGCAAATAGTTAAATACAAGGTAGTGAGTAAAGAGAGCTCTAGGAATTGAAAGTGATCTAGAAAGTTTTCTGGTAGAAGGTGGGGCTTGAATTGAATATTGAAGGAAAAGAAGAAATGAATTTTATGGTGCAGAAGTGAGAAAGGAGTGAATTCAAGGCATGAGTATTTGTCAGTGCAGTGCAGTGAGAAATAGAAAGAAGACCAGTTTGATTGTATGAAAGAGTGTAGAAGAAAGAACAATGTACACTGAAGTTGGAAAGATATGTTGAGGCCAATTTATATAGGAAGAAAGAAACATAGATACAAAATATATTCTATTCAAAGAAAAATGAAATAATTTCCAAGTGACTATGTACATTAGATGCTGGAGAATAAGAAAAAACTTTCATGTGGGAGGTGGTTCATGACTTGTGAATATGTATGCAATTTAAGACTGCAGACTATGCAGTCTAAGAAGTAGAGGTAAGGAAGAAATGTGTTCCAGGCTGGGAGTTAGACTGTGTGATGAGGCACATTGTTAGAACATGAAATATCTTGTATGAGGACAGTTAAAGCCAATATAGCTAGACTACACTTTATGCAAAGGGAATTAATACAAATTCTGGAGGACAGGCTGGAGGCAGATACTAAAGGAATCCATAAACCAGGTCAAAGAGTATGATCCAAGAGAAAATGGGAGAGGAAACCAATGGAATTTATTGGATAGAGGAGTGATATGGTTAGACTTGTACTTTGAGAAAAAATGAATTTGAGAGTTGTGGAGAGAATGTTTTGGAGAGGAGAGAGCCTTGAGTGAGAAAGACTAATTGGAAAGTTAATGTGGCAATAATCTAGGTGACAGGTTATCA
The DNA here is from genome assembly GCA_023553655.1 of Myrmecobius fasciatus. NCBI lineage: Eukaryota > Metazoa > Chordata > Mammalia > Dasyuromorphia > Myrmecobiidae > Myrmecobius > Myrmecobius fasciatus. Next base: position 129,135 of record JAJPUD010000677.1, on the reverse strand, counting down.
AGGCTTAAATTGAGATTGTGCCTGTGGGAGTAGAAAGGAGAAAGATATGAAAAATGTAGTAGAATGGACAAAGTTGTCAATATATAGGTTATCTTAGTGTGGTAGGGAAATCATGAATTGAAGATGATTTCAAGTTGTAAATCTGAGAAATTTGGCAGATAGCAATTGTTTTTTGGCAGAAACAGGGCATTAGAAAATGGGTGGGTCCTATTTCTAGGTACTGTTTGAATATGTTGAATTTGTGATATCTATGGTTGGAAATGTCCAAGAAACAGATGATGATAAATGATTGGAGCTCAGAATAATATCTGATACTTGAATCTACAAGAACTGATGAGGATACCAAGAAATGCATGGAGAGCACCCAAAAGAAAGCCTTAAATTACACACATAGTGAATGGAACATTAATGATTATGCAGCAATAGAGATTGAGGTGATGAGAAGAGAAAATATACAAGAGGAATGGGTAGTAAGTAGTGTTCAATCATGTAGTTAGAGAAAGAAAGATTAATACTGATAAAAGGCCTTTAGATTCTATAAATGTGAGATCAACATGAGGAGGGGTAGATATTTTCTGTTAAATAGAGATTTCAGAAGCCAGACTACAAAAAGTTGAGACCTGAGTGAGGAGAGAGGAAGTGGAAGTAAAAAAAAAAAATCTAGATTTCTCTCCTTCCTTCCCCAAGAGTACATAAATAGGAGCAGAAGATCCAAGTTGACCAGCAGTAGAAGTGGCTAAAGTTTCAAGTTATTTAAGAAGTTCCTTGGATCTTTCTTTCTTTTTTCCGTTCCTTCCTTCCTTCTTTCTTTCTTTTCTCTCTCTCTCTCTCTTTCTTTCTTTCTTTCTTTCTTTCTTTCTTTCTTTCTTTCTTTCTTTCTTTCTTTCTTTCTTTCTTTCTTTCTTTCTTTCTTTCTTTCTCTCTTCTTTCTTTCTTTCTTTCTTTCTTTCTTTCTTTCTTTCTTTCTTTCTTTCTTTCTTTCTTTCTTTCTTTCTTTCTTTCTTTCTTTCTTTCTTCCCTTCCTTCTCTCTCTTTCTTTTTTTCCCTTCTTTCATAATAATTAATTTAATAATATTTCATTTTCTCAAATACATGTAAAGATAGTTTTCAACATCCAGTTTTTGTAAGAATTAATGTTCTAAATTTTTTTCCCTTTCTCTTACCTCTCCCCTCACCAAGCTGGCAAGCAATCTGATATAGGTTAAACATGTAACCTTTTAAACTTTTTAACATATTTGTCACATTATGCAAGAAATTTTTTTCACCAAAATGGAGAAAAAAACATGAGAAAGAAAAACAAAATGTGAAAATACTATAGTTTGATCTATATCTAGTCTCTATAGCTTTCTCTCTGGATGCAATTGGCATTTTCCATCCCAAGTCTATTGGTTTTGCCCTGAATCACAACATTGTTGAAAAGAACCAAGTCAAAATTCTCTTGGTTTTGCCCACTTCATTCAACATTAGTTCATGTGAGTCTTTCCAGACTTTTCTAAAATAAGCCTGCTTTTCATTTCTTATAGAACAATAATAGTTTATTACCTTCATATACCATAACTTATTCAGCTGATAGGCATCTATTCAATTTCCAGTTCCTTGCAACTACAAAAAGAATTGTTATAAACTTTTTTGCACATATGTGTCCTTTCCCCTTTTTATTATCTCTTTGTGATACAGATCCAGGAGAGACACTGCTGGATCAAAGAGTATGCAGAGTTTCAGAATAGTTTCAAATTGCTCTCCAGTATGGTTGGATCATTTCACAACTCCACCAAGAAGGCATTAATATTCCAATTTTCCCACATCCTCTCCAATATTTATCATTATTTTTTTCCTGTCATCTTAACCAATCTGAGAGGTATGAGGTGGCACCTCAGAATTGTTTTATTTTGCATTTCTCTATGCAAATGATTTAGAGATTTTTAAAAATATGATTATAAATGCCTTTAATTTCTTCATTTGAACATTGTTTATATCCTATGACCATTTATGAGTTGGGTAATGATTTGTATTCTTATAAATTTAAGTCAGTTTTCTCTCTCTCTCTCTCTGTATATATATATATATATATTACATATATATATATATATTTATATATTAGAAATGAAGACTTTATCAGAAAAAAGACTATTTAAAAATAAAATCCCCAGCTTTCTGCTTCTCTTGTAATGTTGGCTGCACTGACTTTGTTTGTGCAAAGCCTTTTTAATCAAAATTATTCATTTTTCATTTCATAATATTCTCAACTTATTCTTGGTCATAAATTTCTCCCTTCTCCACAGATCTGAAGATAAACTACTCCTTGCTGTACTAATTTTATAGTATCACCCTCAAAGCTTAAATCACGAATTGGTTCTTTCTGTTAGCCTTATTCTTTTCCTTCAAGCTGGGAATGAGAACATCACCCAACAAGGGTATCTTCCTCTTTTTCCATGTTCACTTTTCTTTTCCCCTATTTTGAGGGTTTTATTGATAAAAATACTGAAGTGGTTTACCCTTTTCTTCTCCAATTCATTTTACAGATGAGAAAACTGAGGAAAAGAGGGTTAAGTGATTTAACCACATAACTAGTAAATATTTGAAGTAAGATTTGACCTGACTCCATGTAATCTCCTTGAAGGCAGGTGTCTCTTTTTTTCTTTATTTTGCTCTCTCTTTGCTTCCCCCCCCCCCCTTGGGTTAGAACAGGAAATTGTGTAAAAATCAGGCACTACTGTAGTCATTCTGAAGTGACCTCATGTTTTAAACTTGACTTTGGGGAGGGTAGCCCTGCATGGGTCTAACTCTAACTCCATCTCCTAAAACAGGGCTTCTTAAAATTTACAGTTGAAATCTTTTCCTCCAGGAAATTTGTGTCACCCCTGGTATATAAGTATATAAAATATGTATGCAAATAAAATATTTACTGACAATAAATCATAATTTCTTGACCAACCCCTACAGTCAGTTATGAGATCTTAACCCACAATTTATTTATTTTTTTTTATTAAAGCTTTTTAATTGTATAACATATGTATGGGTAGTTCCCCAGCATTGATCTTTTTTTAAAATTTTATTTTATTTGAAAAACATATGTATGGGTAATTCTTCAACATTAACCCTTACATAGCTTTCTGTTACAAATTTTTCCCCCCAACTCCCCACCTCTCCCCTAGATGGCAGGATATCCACTACATGTTAATTATGTTAAAATACTTGACAAATTGA
>JAJPUD010000677.1:104229-125918 GCA_023553655.1 Myrmecobius fasciatus | reverse complement strand
GCTGTGGTCCACATTTCACATCCTTCTCTCTGGATGTATATGGCTTTCTTCAGTGAACAATTGGAAGTGGTTTGAAACATTTCATTGTTGAAGAAGCCATGTCCATCAGAATTGATCGTCATATAGAATTGTTGTTGCAGTGTATAATGATCTCCTGGTTCTGCTCATTTCACTCAGCATTAGTTCATGAAAGTCTCTCTAGGCCTCTCTGAAATCGTCCTGCTGGTCATTTCTTACAGAACAATAATATTCCATAATATTCATATACCATAATTTATTCAGCCATTCTCCAATTGAAGGGAATCTATTCAGTTTCCAGTTTCTAGCCACTACAAAAAGGGCTGCCACAAACATTCTTGCACATGTGGGTCCCTTTCCCTTCTCTAAGATCTCTTTGGGATATAAGCCCTATAGAAATGCTGCTGGGTCAAAGGGTATGCACAGTTTGATAACTTTTTGAGCATAGCTCCAAATTGCTCTCCAGAATGGCTGGATCCATTCACAGTTCCACCAATAATGCATCAGTGTCCCAGGCTTCCCACATCCCTTCCAACATTCATCATTATCTTTTCCTGTCATTTTAGCCAATCTGACAGGTGTGTAGTGGTATCCCAGGGTTGTCTTAATTTGCATTTCTCTGATCAATAGTGATTTGGAGAACGTTTTCATATGACTACAAATAGTTTTAATTTCATCCTCTGAAAAATGAAAATTTTCATATCCTTTGACCATTTATCCATTGGAGAATGGCTTGAATTTTTATAAATATGAGACAATTTTCTATATATTTTAGAGGTGAGACCTTTATCAGAACCCTTAAATGTAAAGATGATTTCCCAATTTATTGCTTCCCTCCTAATCTTGAGTGCATTGGTTTTGTTTGTACAAAAACTTTTTAACTTAATATAGTCAAAGTTATCTATCTGGTTTTCAATTAAGAGTTCCAGTTCTTCTTTGGACATAAATTTATTCCATCTCCATAGGTCTGAGAGGTAAACTATATTACGTTCCTCTAATTTACTTATAGTATCACTCTTTATATCCAGATCATGAACCCATTTAGACCTTATCTTGGTATGTGGTTTTAGATGTGGGTCAACCCTAATGTCTTCTACACTAGTTTCCAATTTTCCCAGCAGTTTTTGTCAAATAGTGAATACTTATCCCAGAAGCTGGGGGTTTTGGATTTATCAAAGACTAAATTGCTATAGTTATTGCCTAGTTTGTCTTGTGATTCTATCCTATTCCACTGATCGACTACTCTATTTCTTAGCCAGTACCAAATGGTTTTGATGACCGTTGCTTTATAATATAGTTTTAGATCTGGTACAGCAAGGCCACCTTCATCTGCCTTTTTTTTCGTTAAGTCTCTTGAAACTCTTGACCTTTTGTTCTTCCAAATGAATTTTGCTACTATTTTTTCTAGATCTGTAAGATAATTTCTTGGGAGTTTGATTGGTATGGCACTAAATAAATAAATTAGTTTGGGTTGTATTGTCATTTTTATTATATTCGCTCGGCCTGCCCATGAGCATTTTAAATTTTTCCAATTGACTAGGTCTGATTTTATTTGTGTGGAGAGTGTTTTGTAGTTGAGTTCATATAGTTCCTGACTTTCCCTTGGCAGATAAATTTCCAAATATTTTATACTATCAACAGTTATTTTCAATGGAATTTATTTTTGTATCTCTTGCTGTTGAACTTTATTGGTAATATATAAAAATGCTGATGAATTATGTGGATTTATTTTGTATCTTGCAACTTTACTAAAGTTGTGAATTGTTTCTAGTAGTTTTTTTAGTTGAATCTTTAGGGTTCTCTAAGTATACCATCATATCATCTGTAAAGAATGATAATTTGGTTTTCTCATTACCTACTCTAATTCCTTTAATCTCTTTTTCTTCTCTTACTGCCAAATCTAACATTTCTAAGACAGTATTAAATAATAATGGTGACAGTGGGCAGCCTTGTTTCACTCTGATCTTATTGGGAATGGTTCTAGTTTGACGCCATTACATACGATGCTTGCTGAAGGTTTTAAGTAAATACTGCTAATCATTTTAAGAAAAAGCCCATTTATTCCTATACTCTCCAGTGTTTTTAATAGGAATGGGTGTTGGATTTTATCAAAGGCTTTTTCTGCATCTGTTGAGATAATCATATGGTTTTTGTTAATTTGGTTATTAATATAATTGATTATGCTAATACTTTTCCTAATATTGAACCAGCCCTGCATTCCTGGTATAAATCCTACTTGGTCATGGTGTATTATCCTGAGGATAACTTTCTGTAATCTTGTTGCTAAAATCTTATTTAAAATTTTTGCATCAATATTCATTAGGGAAATGGGTCTATATAGTTTTATTTCTCAGTTTTCTCCCTACCTGGTTTAGCTATCAGCACCATATTTGTGTCATAGAAGGAATTTGATAGTACACCTTCTTTCCCTATTTTTTCAAATAGTTTATATAGTTTTGGGATTAATTGTTCTTTGAATGTTTGGTAAAATTCAAATGTAAATCCATCTGGCCCTGGAGATTTTTTCTTAGGGAGTTGATTAATAGCTTGTTCTATTTCTTTTTTCCAAAATGGGGCTATTTAAATAATTTATTTCCTCTTCTGTTAACCTAGGCAATCTATATTTTTGTAGATATTCCTCCATTTCATTTACATCATTAAATTTATTGGCATAAAGTTGGGCAAAGAAACTCCTAATTATTCTCTAATTTCCTCTTCATTGGAGGAAAGTTCTCCCTTATCATTTTTGAGACTAACAATTTGATTTTCCTCTTTCCTTTTTCTAATCAAATTAACCAAAGGATTATCCATTTTGTTGGTTTTTTCATAAAAACCACCTCTTAGTTTTATTTATTAATTCGATAGTTTTCTTATTTTCAATTTTATTTTTCTGCCCTTTAAATTTCAGAATTTCCAATTTGGTATTTAATTGAGGGTTTTTAATTTGGTCTTTTTCTAGCTTTTTTAATTGTAAGCCCAGTTCATTGTTCTTCTCTTTCTCTGTTTTATGCAACTAAGCATCTAGAGATATAAAATTACCCCTTATAACCGCTTTAGCCATGTCCCACAAATTTTGGTATGTTGTCTCATTATTATCATTCTCCTGGATGAAATTATCGATTGTGTTTATAATTTGCTCTTTCACCCATTCATTCTTCAGGATTAGATTATTTAATTTCCAATTAACTTGTGGTCTAATTCTCCTGTATCATTGAATGACCATCTTCTTCCCTGGAAGATGATGCTCATTCCAGCTGGATAACTTATTCTTGGCTGTAATCCAAGTTCTTTTGCCTTTCGGAATATCTGATTCTAGGCCCTTCAATTTTTTAATGTGGAAGCTGACAGATCTTGTGTAATTCTAATTACAGTTCCTCGGTATTTGAACTGTTTCTTTCTATCTGCTTGCAATATCCTTTCCTTGGTGCAATAGTCCTGAAATTTGGCCATGATATTCCTTGGGGTTTTAATTTTGGGGTCTCTTTCAGGAGGTGATTAGTGAATTCTTTCAATGCCAATTTTGCCTTCTGATTCTAAAACATAAGGGCAATTCTCTTTCATGATTTCCTGGAAGATAGCATCAAGGTTCTTTTTTTCATTGTGGCTTTCAGGGAGTCCGATAATCCTTAGATTGTCTCTCCTGGATCTGTTTTCCAAGTCAGTTGTTTTTCCTAGGAGATATTTCATATTTTCTTGTATTTTTTCATTTTTTTTGTTTTTGTTTGACTGATTCTTGAAGTCTTATTGAGTCATTTACTTCTATTTGTTCAATTTTAATTTTTAAAGTATTATTTCCTTCAGCTATCTTTTTTAGCTCCTTTTGTAGCTGGCCAATTGAATTTCTTAGTTCAATGCATAATTTTTCCATTTTGCCAATTTTATTTTTTAGTGAATTGTTGTCTTTTTCCAATTCACCATTTTTATTTTCCAGTGAATTGGTCATTTTTTTCAATTCACCAATTTTGGTTTTCAGTGAATTGTTTTGTTTTTCCAATTCACCAGTCCTGTTTTCCAGTTTCTCACATCTCTGTTGCAGAGCGTTATTTTCTTCTTGCACTAATCTCAATTTATTTCCCCATTCTTCTTCTAGCTCTCTTTTGAGATTCTTTATGCAATCTTCCAGGTAAGCCTTCTGAAAAGGAGACCAGCTTAAGTACGCCTTTGTCCCTTCATCTGGTATTGTTTTCAGAATCTCAGGATCTGGGGACTGCTCTACTTTTTCTCCGTAGAAGCTGTTTATGGTGAGAACTCTCTTCTGCTTCTTGCTCATCATTTTGAGCTGAGGTATCAGTCACCAGCAGGGAATTCTGCTGCAGTTTCAATTTGCCCTGGGGCAGTTTGCCGAGTTGACTTCTGGTCTGAGGCTGGTCGGGCTAGATCTGCACTAGGACCATGCTTTCAGCTGCTCTCAATCCACCCTTTACCAAAGGCAGATATGCCAAAGCACCTGCCCGCAAGTAGCCCAAAGTGGCCCAGGCATCTCCCAGGGACTTCCTGGGTGCCTAAAATCTGCCGCTATGACTTCCACCCTGGGTGGCCTGGCGTCTGATTGCGGCCAGTGGCCGATTCCCCTGAGACTAACCTCTGGAGTTTTTTCAAAGTAGATTGTTGATAGAAGTGCGTTGTAGTCCAAGTGTTTAGTGGAGCCCTCACTCCAAAACCAGTTTGGAGGCTCAATTTGTCTGGGTCTGAGGGAAGGTCTCAGGAGCTCACAGAGAATGCTGTCCGCAGTTTGCCATCTTGGCTCCGCCCCCCAGCATTGTTCTTTACAAAGCTTTCCATTACAAATTTTACCCCCAGTACCCTCCCCTCCCCTAGATAGCAGGAAGTCCACTACATGTTAATAATGTTGAAATACTTGACAAGTTGTGCAAGAAAAATCCTATCTACAAGAAAAAAAAAAAAAAGAAAATCAGAGAAAGAAAACACAATGCAAGCAAACCTCAATAGAGAGCATGAAAATGTTATGCTGTGGTCCATATTTCATATCCCTCTCTCTGGGTGTATATGGTTTTCTTCAGTGAACAATTGGAACTGGCTTAACCCACAATTTAAAAAAATGGTCCTAGAGTACTTAGCAGCAGATACCATGCATACTCACTGACCCCATCTCATCAACAATCAAAATACTTGAGGAGGAGTTGAGGTTGCATTAATTCCACTTCCTCATAATTGCATAATCCAGTCAAAATGCATTTGCCCTCTTATGGAAGATGCTTATTCTGGTGTATTAAAGTAGGTCTAACTTTGAACTCAATGGCCTAGCTCAAGGCATGTTTCCTTGGTGTGTTAATAAACTTTTAAAATTTCTTTTCTTGAATTTTGCCTCTTTCATCAAAATGAGAATTTTTCTTTTGGCAGAAAGTGACCCTTCAGTTTCTTTTATGGAAAAGAAAGTAGGTAGTAGACTGTTTCCTGGTGAGCAGAAAAACACCAGTCTTTTCATTTTTGCTTTTTTTTTCTCTCTACATAGAAACTGTGAGGTCCACCCTACCAATATCTAGTTGGATAATAATAGGTCTAGGATATATATTATTTATTAAACCATTGCTGTTTTCTTTCCAGGAATAGTTTTGTGCTCTGAATCTTTATAATTATTACTAAGGATTCTAATTTTCATTTCGATATGTGTATGTTTGAACTGAGCTCTTGACACATGGCTTCTATATTATATATAGCTCATTGTTTTTTATTTAATCATTTCTTCAGTGTTACATGTGACTAAAATGTCTGTTCACACACTCAGCATCTTGATTCATTTCCTCATTGTCTTTTTCCTACACTCCTCATTTGTTTCCTTGCTTCTAGTCGGTTCCTATTCTCCACGGATGCAAAATGATTTTTCTTTTTCTTTAAAATAGTATTTTATTTTTCCAAATTCATGCAAAGAAAGTTTTCAACATTCATTATCACAAAACTTGTGTTCTAAATTTTCCTACCTCTCTAGTATAAAGATGTGCAATTCTTTTTTTATTAAAGCTTTTTATTTGTATAACATATCCATGGGTAGTTCTTCAACATTGACCCTTACAAAGCTTTCCATTACAAATTTTCCCCCCTAGTCCCCTCCCCTCCCCTCCATGTTAATTATATTAAAATACTTGACAAGTCGAATATATGTATACATATTTCCACACATCTTGCTGTGCAAGAACAATCATATCTACACGAATAAAAAATATCTGAGAAAGGAAACCCAATGCAAGCGAACATCGATAGAGAGCATGAAAATATTATATGGTAGTCCACATCTCATATCCCTCTCTCTGGGTGTATATGGCCTTCTTCATTGAACAATTGGAACTGGTTTGAAACATTTCATTGTTGAAGAGAGCCGTGTCACTCAGAATTGAATATCATGTAGTATTGTTGTTGCCAGGTATAATGATCTCCTGGTTGTGCTCATTTCACTCAGCATCAGCTCATTCAAGTCTCTCCAGGCCTCTCTGAAATAGTCCTGCTGGTCATTTCTTACAGAACAATACTATTCCATAACATTCACATACCATAGTTATTCAGCCACTCTCCAATTGATGAACATCCATTCAGTTTCCAGTTTCTAGCCACTACAAAAAGGGCTGCCACAAATATTCTTGCATACATGTTCAATTCTTCTAAAATATTTCCATATTTGTTATGCTGCACACACACACAAAAATCAGATCAAAAGGGGGAAAAAACATGAGAAAGGAAAAAGAAAAGGAAAAAAAAAAACAACAAGCAGACAAACAATAATAAAGAGGCAAAAATACTATGCTTTGATCCACAGTCTCCATAGTTCTCCCCTCTGGATGTGGATGCACTTTCCATCACAAATCTTTTGAGACTGTCTTGAATCACCTCATTGATGAAAAGAGCCAAGTCCACTACAGTTGATCATTACATAATCTTGTTGCTGTGTACAATGTTGTGTTGGTTCTGCATATTTTGCTTAGCATCAGTTCATGTAAGTCTTTCCAGGCTTGTTCACAAAATGATTTTTCTTAGTGTCGATCTGACCATGTAATGTCATAAAATGGATACAAATAGATACAAACTAACTTTCAAGTGGGGAAGAAAGTAGTAATTGGAATTATAAGGAAACACTTCAGATAACAGGGTGACATTTGACCTGAGTGATTTTAAGAGTTGGATGAGTGCATTCTAGGCAGAAGAAACAATAAACTACAAAGTTGGAAGCTGTCTGTATGAAAAATAATACAAAGGTCACTTTCATTGGACCCCAGTAAGGCTCTCCTTCTAATACTCTGGACTTCAACACCATGTCTTAACATGATTGTTTCCCTAGTCCTCTCTCACACATCATCATTCCCCTCACTCATCCTTATCCAGGATCTCTCTCTTCTGTGTTATCTTCCTATATAAAAATATAAGATCCTTGAGGACAGAAAACTACTTTCTTTTTGTTCATCCAAGGCACTTGGTATAGTTTCTGCCATTCAATAAATACCTGGATAAATACTTGTGGCCCTGTCATGTCAATGCTTATTAAATAAATTTCAATGACTCTCTATTGTCTCTAGGACAAAATAGTAACTCTTCTGATTAGCTTTGTAAGAGTTTCACAGTTTGGTTACAATTTAGTCTTAAGCTTGATTTCTGCTGTCATTACATATTATACTTTCTTTCCCAAATCCTTGTTATTTTTCAGTCATGCCTGATTCTTTCTAAGACCTGTTTTGGGGGTTTCATTGACAAAGATACTCATCAAAACCATTTGCTACTGGCTAAGAAATAGAGGGTTGAGTCAGTGGAATAGATTAGATACACACTACATAATAAGCAAGGCATATGGCATTCTAATATTTGATAACCCCCAAATTCTAGCTTCTGGAATAAGAATTCACTATTTGACAAAATTTGCAGGAAAAACTTGAAAATATTATGTCAGAAACTTGGCATAGACCTACAACTCACACCTCATACCAAAATAAGGTCAAAATGCATACATGATTTGGGCATAAAATATGATACCATAAAAAAAGTATGATTTACCTCTCAGATCTTTGGAGAAGGGAGGTATTTAGAACCAAAGAAGAACTAGAGAACATTATGAAAGGCAAATTGAAAAACTTTGATTACATTAAATTAAAAAGGTTTTGCACAAACAAAGCCAAATGAAACAAGATTAAAAGGAAAGTGTAAATCTGGGGAAAAAAACTTTTACACCCAGTATTTCTGATAAAAGCCTCATTTCTAAAATTTATAAAAAACTGTGTCAAATTTATAAGAATACACATCATTCCCTAGTTGATGAATGGTCAAAGGATATGAATAGACAATTTACAAATGATGAAATTAAAGCCATTTATAGTTATATGAAAAAATATTCTAAATCACTATTGATTAGAGAAATGCAAATCAAAACAATTTTAGATATTATCTCACACTGCTCAGATTGGCTAATGTGACAGGAAAAAATAATGATAAATGTTGGAGGGGATGTGGGAAACTAGTGCACTAATGCATTGTTGGTGGAATTGTGAAATTATCCAACCATTCTGGAGAGCAACCTGGAACTATGCCAAAAAGGCTATAAAACTGTGCATTCCCTTTGACCCAGCAGTGCCATTACTGGGTCTGTATCCTAAGGAAATCATCTGTTTTTGTTTTTTTGTTTTTGTTTTTTTTTTCTCTCCCATGGTTTTTCCCTTTTGCTCTGATTTTTTCTCCTAACATAACTTATAAAACAATATGTATTAAAAATAAATAAACTGATAAAGATATTGAATTGGTTTGCCATTTTCTTCTCTAGCTCATTTTATAGATGAAGAAACTGAGGAAAAGAGGGTTAAGTGATTTACCCACATAACTAATAAATATCTGAAGTAAGATTTGACTTGATTCCAAGTCCAGTGTTCTATCTACTGAGCCATTTAGCAGCTTCTATGGTACAGCTAAAGTAACTATCCTTCTTTGCTTCATCCACTATCCTCTGTGTGATATTTATTTTTGCCTTATTTATTTATTTATTTTTGCTGGGGCAAAATTAAGTAACTTGCCTGCGGTCACACAGCTAGGAAGTGTTAAGTGTCTGAGACCAGATTTCAACTCAGATCCTCCTGACTTCAAGGGCTGGTGCTCTATCCACTGTGCCACCTAGCTGCCCCTGTCTTATTTATTCTACATATACTTACATATATATCTGTTGTCTTCTATATTAAAATATAAGTTTCTTAGGAGTAGAAATTGTAAAATGTATAATATTTATATCTTTATTGCCTAACAGCTTGCCTGGCACATAGTAGGCACCTGTGAAATATTTTTAAGATTTTTGATTGATGTGAAACTTAAGATATTTAATACAATTTTGTAGGCCAAAAGCTATTGTGTTGTGACTCAGGATTGTTCCAAATTTGTTGTGGACTAGACTGTTTAGAGGTGATACTTCCCCTAGGGATGACCTGATTTTTGACAATTTAAATGTATAGTTGTTTTTTTGTTTTTATTGTAGGTTATAACACAATCACTTTTGCCAATTAATTATCACTGTTTTTTTGTCAGGTAGCAGGAAACTACTCTTGCCCAAAAACTTTGGGTTAATATTAAAGAATATATTCATAAACTTTTGGAATTGTCAATCATACTGATAAAGACATATGAGTATCTTTTCTTGACTGCAGAAAAATTGAATTCAGAAACAAATTAGGTGGATCAGTGCTAGATAACATTTTTAATACTTTGTGGGTTAAAATGGTGTATCTTTTGTACATTGGAGTGTGGCTACAAATTTTAAGAGATACTTAAGTACCTCAAACTTGGATGTCAACTTATTCTGGAACACCTCAAGTGCAGGGAACTTTATAAACTTTTCCCAAAATTGCTTAGGGAATTCAGAGATTTTCCCTCAAAGTATTGGGGAAGCACTGACTTAGTTATGACCTTCATAAAAAATGTTTTAGCTTCTGTCATCATCACTCAGCTAACAAATTCCAGGAATTTTTCATAGTCTTTGTCACCAGTAGCTCAGTTCGGAAAGGTCAGAGGCTGCTACTCTACTCACTGATCATTTATAATGAAATTTGAGTATAAAGTAATTTCTTCAATTTGCCTCTAACATCTTATCTTTATTCAAAACTCATTTCAGATGGGTGCCATCTTACACAAAGGTAGCAAGGCAACTTCTAGTCCTCATAGTTGTATATACTACCTTCTTTCTCTGCATCGCCATCCTAATTATTTTATATTTATTCATTTATGCATAGCTTGCATTTCTCTTGTAAAATATAAGTTCCTTGAGGTAAAGTTCTGTGGTGTTTGTCTTTTTACCCCTAGTGCCTGGAATAATGCTCTGCAAATAGTAAGTGCTTAATAAGTAGATGAATGAAAAAACATTTTACTTGTTGATATTTGCATACAGTTATAGAATGGGTTGTGATTCGAGATCACAGAACCTAGCAACAATTAGTCTCATGGGAAAACTGCTTTAAAGATATCTCCTTTCTTCTGGGAATAGTTTTGAAATTCACATATTTGTAATGAATAGATGTTGGAAAATATTATAGTTATATTAAATGCATAATGAATCACAAGTCATACGGTGGAAGATTGGAACATTATAAACTTCTATTCATTTCTATAATTATTTGAATCTTATTTTTTTTAAAGGTCCATTGTTTCTTTCTGTTTCCTTGATTCAAGATGGAGCTTTTTAGTTTTCCAGTGGTCTAAATGTGTCAATTTATAATTACAAAATTAGCAAACTTTTCACCAGCATAAATTCTCATCATTTTCATGTAACAGTGCCAAGAATCTTTGAGTAATACCTTACCTCTTTGCGTAGATAAAAGATTGTGGTGTGTGTATTCCAAGTTTGCCCTTTTTCCTGGGCACTTTTAAATAGGATTACTGTTCTGATTGTAGAATCAGAGAATTTTTCTAATTCACTAGTCTTGTACTTTCCATGTATTCTTATTTGCTTGCCTGTGTATAAATACATGTATATGATTATAATATATTTTGCATATATGCATGATCATATTTGATATATGTGCACACAACATAGTAATGTGCATATTGGCAGGAAAATCTTAATATGCAAGTCCACATATATACATCTATTCATATATCCTTTCTTTGCATCCATCAACAACATAGACTTGTTTGTATTTGCCTAAATTTATATTTTTCTAATTATGTATATATTCAAATATATTTCTTTTTTGCATATGTATGTAAGCAAGATCTGCAAACACAATAAGTATATATAAATTTACACACATACATATATAAAATACATACATACATTATATATGTACACACACATATATATATTATCATTATATATATATAAATCCTATTTATATGTAAATCCTCTCTCTATATAAACAGATATTCTCATGCAAGATTAGACTTAATAAATTGAGAATCAATTGAGAAATCAGTAAAATATATCTATATTCTAAAATCTTAGTACTCAGTTTGTGTTTTTCACTCCCACACACATTTCTTCTTGCTCTATTATTTAAATCTCACTTCAAATCTTTTGTTCATACTAAGTTTAAATAATTGACAACAGTTTTGAAAAATTACTTTCTCTGAGTCTTTCCATTTAAAGAGGAATCAAAGGAATTGAGTTCAAAGAGAGAATCTGGTGAATTTATCATTAGTCAATTAATCTTTGGTGAGGAATCAGGGTTGTTCTCAGATCTTTGAAAAGACATCATAAAACCACTTACTTTCTCACTTGTCTATCCCTAGTTCAATGATAGATTGCTTCTGTGGAAAAGAAAAAATATATTTTCTCTGCTTTTATAAAATTCTTTATGTGATATTTCATCATTCTATTGTAAGTGGGGGGAAAAGATAAATGTCAACCTGTTCTTTGAGAAAAGTTTGTACAGTTCAAGTAAATATAATATTTTATTAGTTGTACTGAATAATTGATATAGCAGGTAAAACAATTCTTGGATATGATTATTTTGAAGAAATTAGACTTCCCATTTTCAAACCATGCAAATACATTCCAATGAATCTATTAAACTGTTTTTGGTTGCCTGATGATAAGGATATTTTAACAAGATACCACAAGACCCTGGGCAGTTTCCTGAAATGGAATGCTGTAGATCAGGCAAGTTCAATATTACTGGGATATAGTGACCCTGAGATACTGAGTACTGATTGCAAACTCCTCTCCCTCAAACCCCCATACTTTATCCACAGCTTGAAAATATGATCTATTTTATGTTTACATATTAGTTTGGCTTATATCATTATAGCTGATGGTTTTCATGAAGAGATCCTTAGAACTGAAATCATGTATTAGTTTTGTGACCTCAGAAGAATGAGTTATGGTTTTAACCCTCAGTTTCTTTATATGAAAAATGGAATTAATACTTTCTCTGTCTCCTGGAGTTATAAGGAAAGAAAATTTGTAAATTCAGTGTCCTGTCCTAGTGACAGCAGGTAGTGATAGGGGTAATAATAGGTAATACTTTTCTACTTAAGATCTGATAAGCAAAATATTGTTGTTCATTCTTTTTCTTTTTTCTTTATTTTTTTTAGGTGTGTCCCATTCTTTGTGACTCTATCTATAGTTTTCTTGACAAAGATACTGGAGTGCTTTGCCATTTATTTCTTCAGCTCATTTTATAGATAAGGAAACTGAATCAAACAGGGTTAAATAATTTACCCAATGTCACATAGCTATTGTCCAAGACTAGATTTGAACTCATGAAGAGGAGTCTTTCTGGCTCCAGGCCCAGCAGCCTATCTACTGGGCCACCTAGTTGTCCCTTGGGATATGGTAAGCACTTGAAAAATGTCTGTTGACTGAAATTCAACTCTTAAGACATTTATCAATTTAATTTATCTCTTTTTAATTAGTCAAAAATGAGCATTTCTTAAAGGCTTATAATATGACAGACTGTGTACTAGATACTGGGAAATCAAGTATAAACGATAGTCTCTGTCCACAAAGAGTTTACTTTCTATTAGACATTCATCAAAAATTAAATGTGTAGTTAAAATTTATTCATCTATATTCCACATTTTCAAAATATATAAAGATATAGAGATGAAGTATACAGGTTCTATCAGCTATCTATGAAAAATGTATCTGGCAGGCAAATAATATAAAGAAACTTCCTTGGGAAAGTTTAAAATATTTAAGACAATAAGAACAATTACTTTTCAGACATTTACAATAATAATTTGTGTGCTAAGAGAAATTTACAAATGATTCTTATCCAGTAAAGCATTCCAGCAACACTTTGAAGAGAGGAGGGCACTTTTAGTTTATATTACTACATATAATAGAACTTAATAAAAAATATTTCTTTTACTAAAAAATATAATTTGTACTTTCCATTGGTTATAACCACATTCTTTCTCAAAAGAGACAGAAGCTAATAAATGTCAGTATTTTCACCAGAGGGAGAAAAAACTTAAATTAAAATAAATTACTTGACTACATATTTTTTTAAAAATAAGTTTTTATGTGGGAAGAAAAAATAGAGTATGTGGTATATGAGAAAGATGGGAGAAGTAAAGGGATGGTGCTTAATTACTATATATTTTCAAGCCCATTTAAAAATGTCCTAAATCGCTAACTTCTGGCTACTCTGCAGATGTCTGTGGCAAGACTCAAATTTTCCAAAATTGTATGATTGAATGTATGATGAAATAAACAATTTCTAAATATCATTCTGGTTCAGGTTTCCTCCCCTCTTCCATCCAATCCTGAAATGGGATTAGAAAGGTATCTGTGTAAGAGACACATACATTTGAGGCTGTTGATTTTAGTCAGCTGAGGCAGCTGGGGTTAGATCCAACATGCCAAGAATATGATTAAAATAATATAATCCTGTTATTATCATCCATTCATTCCAAGAAGCACTCAGAATGGAATTTATGATTGCAGTGTTTTGCTTTAAAATGTTTCCTTGAATAGCATTTCTTTTCAATGTTTCTCATGTTCTATGATTTGTTATTTTTTTTATGCAGAACTGAAATACTTCTTGTCATAAATTGTCTTCTTAAAGAACATATAAAGGATTTGTAATTTCTAATGGCAGATCATTTTTATGCAAATTGGACATAAACAAAGTTGTTTTGATGACTTGTAGTATAAAGACAAGTGTTGTGTTGGATCATGTTAAGGCTCAACTTGAGTAAGGACATTATAAAGATATAGTAGAGAATGTCATAGGACCTACAAATTAACTGACCTACAAATCAACTTTTGTGATTCACATAGAAAGAGATGAAACTTCCAGAAAGAATTCCTAAAGATTACAAAGACTTGGAAGAGAAACCAAAGATCTGAAGATCTGAGGGGTACATCATTCATGATGGTAAAACTACAGTTTAGAATAGAAAGTTTTTCTTGAATTGAGGGACTCATTTTTTATTTTAGAAAAGTATCTCTCTTTCCTGTTCTTTCTCCAACATTAAATGAATATTCTAAACACATGATAAATATTGCTATCATGCCATTAAAAAGCAAGTTTTATAATGCATAATATGATATATTTAACGATGGTTAATTGAAGGATATAACAAAGCCAGTCATATCCCAAGATGATGCTGAAAATTGTTGGAATATTTCTCCCTCCAAAGTTCTTTGTGGGCTTGTTGAGTCTTTATATCTACACAACTGATGATTATGTCATGACTGATGCCATGTCTATAGGGGGCAAAGAGGGATGAATCTTTGACATCACTGCAATTTGAGATTGGGTTGTTTTTGGCCATTTAGAAAAAAATAAATTTGATTGTGATGTGCTTTATTATTATATTTTTTATTTTTATCTAGGCTTAAAAGTTTGAGGAGTGCAATATTTGATAGTAGATAGATAACTCAGTTCAAGTACAGTCTTTCTGAAATTGTAATAATTATTTTGGGCAGTTTGGACTTGCTACACATTTTCAACATTTGGAAGCAGCTATTATCTCCAGGTGGACTGCCTGCCCAGTAAAATATATGGTAATCACTTGTGAACTGTCAACCGGCCTTTTAAAAGTTCAATCTCTCCCCCCCATCCTCTTAGTAACTTTTGTTTGAAGGCTTATTGTGAAAATTTTATTGTCCTACTTTAATATAACATTACCTTTCTTAAATTCTTAATCAGGTTAATTATGAAAAACTAAAATCTACTGACAAACTTTTATTAATCACAAACTCTGGAACAGGTGGTATATTAAGTGCTAGGAATAACAAGACCAAAAAAAAACCCCACAAAAAACATATTTGCCCTCAAAGAGCTTACATTTTACTAGGGCAGAAATTCTCACATATACCAATAAAATATTATATAAAATAGAATGCAAAAGAGCACTTAATAGTCCCAGGGTGGCTATGTACAGTTTAAGAAAAGAATAATATTATATGACTGGAAAAATATTTGGGATTCAGTTTGTGAAGTATCTTGAATGTCAAGTTAAGGAGTTTGTAATTTATTGTATAAACAATGGAAAGGCACAGAAGTGGCAACACAAGTATTGACCTAATGTGTCATCTGCCTTATACAGATTTTTTTGTCAACTATTTGGAGAATAGAAGAATTGGAGAGGTTAAAGCAAGAAAACAATTAGGAGGCAATTAAATGTTAGTTCAGAAAAGGAAAAAAAATAAGGTCATCATTATTTTCTGCTTAGTCTTGAATTACCTAAATAGTCCTTTTAATCAAGACACATGAAAGAACTTTAGGAAATATACTGAACCTAGAGTCAGGACACCTGGATTACATCCTGAATCTGCTATTTAGTATTTCTTTGATCTTGGGCATGATACTTTTCCTCTGTAAGGCTTGATTATCTCATATGTTGGTTGGAGGACAGTTTTCTGTCCTATTAACAAACTATAAACATAATCCTGTTATTTTAAATTTGAACATAAATAAAAGAAGCATTACTTAAAGCACCTTTCAAAACTGAGTAAGTTCTGACTATCTATCTTGTTAAATGAACATATAAAGAGTGAGAATTTGCTGAGCTGTGTTTTGCTAATTGATTCTTCTAAATGAGTTGCTTTCTAATTATCTCATGATGAAGAATATTAAAGAAATGGGTGCATTATCATTGTATTCTGAAAACTGTAAGTATTGTGAGTAGATGCTAAATGTTATAACAAATAGCTTCACTATTTGACAAAAATTGTCGGGAAAATTGGAAATTGCAACGGCAGAAAGTAGATATTGATTTACACCTAACACCCTATCCCAAGATAAGGTTGGAATGGGTTCATGATTTAGACATAAAGAGTGATGGTATAAACAAATTAGAAAAAAACAAAGGATAATGTACCTCACATCAGTGAAGAAGGAAGGAATTTGTGGCCAAAAAAGAACTGGAGTATATCATGGAATGCTAAGTGAAGTGAGTAAAACCAAGAGAAAATTGTACATAGCAATAACAAAATTGTGCAATGAACATGTCTCTTTTCAATATTGAGGTGATTCATACCAGTTCCAATAATCTTGTGATGGAGAAAGCCATCTGTACCCAAAGAGAGAACTCTGGGGACTGAGTGTGGATCACAACAATTTTTTTTCACTTTTTGTTGTTGTTTGCTTGTTTTTTGTTTTCTTTCTCATTTTTTCCTTTTTGATCTGATTTTTGTTTTGTAGCATGATAAATGTGGAAATATATATAGAAGAACTGCACAGGTTTAACATATATTGGATTATTTGTAATCTAAGGGAAGGGTGGGGGAAAGGAGAGAAGAAAATTTGGAACGCAAGGTTTTGCAAGGGTGAATGTTGAAAACTATCTATGTATACAATTTTTAAAATAAAAAGCTTTTAAAAATAAATAAATAAATGAAGAACTAGCTTTGGAGATGTGAAGGCCTAAGATTAAATCCTACTTCTGAAACATACTATTTTTATGACCATGGAGAAGTCACTTAATCTCTTACTCTCAAGAGAACTTTCTAAGATAACAAGTTGCAGAGAAGTTATCAATCTGTACTGATAGAATAGTGAGTCTTTTCACTGGAAATTTCTACACCAATGAAGTCACAAGTTCAGACCAAAATTTGATATTAAATTGACTCAATCTTGTTAAATGAAATAAGCAAATTACAAATCAATTCAGACAACCAAAGCTCCCTTTTAGAATTAAATAATTAACCTTTATGATTCAATATTTTATGATCTAAGTACTCCCAAGTCTTCTTTTATAAACTCATTGTGGCTTGGAATTAATCATATCCTTGCAATTCTATGCAAGAACAACACATTTCTAGAAGATTCTAAGCACTGGAAAGACTTCAAGTATGGTTGAGAAAGGTATTTTATGCCCATTGTTCAAGGCCAGCCTAGAAAAAATTGGAGAGATTTCATAACCAGGTTTAATTTAGGTCACATCAACTCATGAAGTTCATTTATTAAGTTATGGAATGGGTTATGTGTCTTCCTCAACTCATCCATCTGTATCAATATCAATTGGCAGCTGACATGGTTTAGCTGCTTGAATAGAAAGAGGATCTATCATAACCTGTTCCTTTCTTCTTGGTTCCACTCAAGCATAAGTGGTTTCAAAGGGTCACAGATTGAAAACTGAATAAGGTAGAACCCTTTGAGTCAAAACTATTATCAATGAGTCATGTGGGCTGGATTTTGGGGGAGGGAGGAAGAAAGTCTTTTCATTAATATGGCCAGACTTCCTATACTTAATGATTCAAATCTTGTCTTTATGCCTGTCTATTTCTATTTTCTGTTAATTCATTAATTCACTTTTTATTAATTTCTCACTTCCCCTTTCTACCTCTGTTTCTCTGTTTTTATCTCTTTACCACCTCCTCTGCTATGTCAATGATCAATTATATACTCTATTACCCTCTTTCTTATGGGAGTAATTTTGAATCTTATAATTTTAAGTTGGTAATTTAGGAAATTCAGTGTGCTTATTAATGAACTAACAATTTCTCCCAGAGAGTTAATGTTTCATTATTCCTCAGTTATATTTTTCACCCTTTGAAGCACTGTGATTTTGATTTTGTCAATTCCAGATAAGTTCACGGACAGTACTTAGACCATTCAAAAGTATTTCTCCCTACAGATTTGGATTTAAATAAGCTTGATCAAATATAAAATCCTTTTTTTTTCTTGAGGCAATTGGAATTAACTGATGTGCCCAGGGTCACACAGCTAGGAAGTGTTAAGTGTCTGAGATCACATTTGAACTCAGGTCCTCCTGACTTCAGGGCCGATGCTCTATCCACTGTACCACCTAGCTGCTCCTCTCTTATTTTTAATTTTATAGCATCATTTAAAAAATAACCTTCATAAACTGGCCCCTTCTTATTTTTCCAATCTTTTCTCACCTCATCCCCCTCCAAATACTCCATTCCAATACAAGTTTTTTTGTTCTTCCTTGCCCAATCTCCTGATTTCATGTATTTTCACTGAATGTACCCCGTGCCTGGATTCCCCCTTCTCATCTCTGTTTCCTAGATACCCCGCTTCTTTAAAGTCTCATCTAAAATTGCAACTTCTAAAGAAATAAGTACTTACTAAATTCTTATTGATTTGACTTGATAGCAAGAGCTTGTGCTCTATGTCAATGGAAGGAGTATCCAGTGCAATGAAATCATAGATCCTTGATGTTGAAGCACTGAAATACTAAAAGCTCTTTGACAGATGAAAGGAACAATGGGGCATTAATAGGAGAGTGAATAATGAATAGTACTACAGATATGCTACAGAATCAAGAATAGCATTTGTCTAATCTAAGTTCGTTCTGAGTCAAGTACAATGGCATTCTTAAGTATCATTATTAAATGATGGCAGCATGTTCATCCTAGTGAAAAATTTGAGCTACTGACTTTTGTTTTCTGATTTCAAATTAATATGGAACTCATCCTTAAATTCAGATACACCTTACAACAAAAGAAGAATTTCTGATAAATGACTTTGCAGAGCACATTTTTGGGAAATGATCCACTTTCTCATGAACAGATTGCAGAGGAAAGTTCCCAGAAAGGGAGGGAAAAAGGAAAATTGGCTCAAAGCAACTATCTGCTATACTGCCAAAATGTGTCTGATAAGAGATTGACAAGTGATGAGATTTCTCTCTCTAGTACAAATTTCCAAGGCATGGGAGGGAATTAGAATTGGGATGACTAAATTCCATTTTAGAAAAGGAAGTTTTTAGCAGGCCATTAATCTACTTATATAGTGGAAAGTGTTGGATTTATATACAAAAGATCTAGGGTTGAATCTTGGTTCTGCTGCTTACAATCTGTGTGATATTCTACAAGTCACATGAAGTTCTTGGGCCTTAATTTCCTCATCTGTAAGAATGGTGTCCCAAATGGATAGAGTCCCTTCCCAAATTTATATCTATGATGCTATGATATTTTCCCATTTAAACCATTATTATTCTATCTGGTCTTAATAGTAGTATAACAATTGAAGTGCAATTATACATAGAAGAATAATAGGTTCATAGGATTTCAGATTTCAAGTTGGAAGAATCCTGAAAGGTTGAAAGGTTAACCCTTTATTTATTCAAATGAAAAAAGTGAAGTTTATATAACTTAAGTGATTTGTTTGAAGTCACTTAGTAAATATGTTTTAGAAGGATTTGAAGCTACATTTTTCTGACTCCACTACTTTATGCATTATATCTTACTAAATTAATGTGGATGTTTGAGGGGGCGGGGATGGATTACTAGGTATCCAGAATATTGCTGTATGGGGAGCTGAAGTGGGATGAAAAGGAAAGAAAGGTCAAAAAAGGCATATCATAGAGCACCATAAAGGCTGGCAGTATTTCCCAAATATATCGGATACACACAGACTTATATGGCAAGGATCGAATGTGAAGTAACTTTCTCCGTTTTCACCCTACCTGGTTTAGCTATCAGCACCATATCGGTATCATAAAAGGAACTTGGTAGTATACCTTCTGTCCCTATTTTTTCAAATAGTTTGTATAGTATTGGAATTAATTGTTCTTTGAATGTTTGGTAGAATTCACATGTAAAACCATCTAGCCCTGGAGATTTTTTCTTAGGGAGTTGATTAATAGCTTGTTCTATTTCTTTTTCTAAAATGGGGCTATTTAAATAATTTATTTCCTCTTCTGTTAACCTGGGCAATCTATATTTTTGTAGATATTCCTCCATTTCATTTAGATTATCAAATTTATTGGCATAAAGTTGGGCAAAGTAACTCATAATTATTACTCTAATTTCCTCTTCATTAGAGGAAAGTTCTCCCTTATCATTTTTGAGACTAACATTTTTGATTTTCCGCTTTCCTTTTTTTTGATCAAATTAACTAAAGGCTTATCTATTTTGTTGGTTTTTTTCATAAAACCAACTCAGTTTTATTTATTAATTCAATAGTTTTCTTATTTTCAATTTTATTAATCTCACCTTTTATTTTCAGAATTTCCAATTTGGTATTTAATTGAGGGTTTTTAATTTGCTCTTTTTCTAGTTGTATTATGAAGTAACTCTTTATCAGTAAGCAAAAACATCAGCAGTCACAGCTGGGGAGATGAAAAGAGAAGTACAAATAGTAGATGAGGCTTCAATCCAAAGATCAGTGAGTGTCCCTGTCTGCAAAGTAAAGACTGAAAAGAAAATGAGTTTCTGTATCTGCTTTCTCTGTTAATTAGGATAGCTGCTACAAGAAAGGCATAGGGAATAAATGCTTAATAGGATGAACCATGAATTTACACTTAATTTGGTAGCCAATGAGGAAGCCACTGGAAGAAACAAATAACTTCCAAAAGTTAGAAAAGATTTCTTGAGGGAAACTAAGTGGTCCATGGATAGATCATTGAAGTTGTTGTTAGAAAAACCTGAGTTTAAATATTATTTTAAATAGTTATTAACTGTGTGATCCTTGACAAGTCCCTTAGCTTCTATTTGCCTCATCTGGAGCCTGAGTATATTCATCTGTAAAATGGAGTCATTAATAGCACCTACCTCCTCCTAGTGGTTGTGAGGGAAAATGAGACATTTCTGAAATGCTATATAAAAAATGCAATTATTATTGTCTTTGTCATTCTCATCCTCATACTATCATCTTTATTTGAAGAGTAATATAAATGAGAGATTGGAGAAACAATATGCTAGAGTTAAGATCACTTGAAGGGCCATTACAATAATCCATGCAAAAGATAGCAAAGCCGACTCTTGGGGGGTGGAGTCAAGATGGCGGAGTGAAAAGGTGACTTTCTGCCTCTCCTCCGATCTTCTCTCAAATCAACAATAAAATAAGCCTCTGAACTGATCTTCAAGTCAACGAACTCAGAAATATTTGGGCACGGTTCTCTGGAGAACTTCATATCAGGTTAGTCGGACTCGGACAGAGAGATAAATAGACTTCAACTGTGCAGGCCGGAAGTGAGGGTGGGACTCAGCTCAGCTCATCCTGGAAGAAATTCCAAACTCCAAACTCCAAATTCCAAACACCTGGAGTTTATCTGAGGCACTCGGGACACTCTGCCCTGATTGGGGACAGGTGTTCTGGCAGACTTGCCTTGTTTAAGGAGTAATTCGGACTTAGTCCTAGCCCCCACCGGCCCAGCACCTTAAGTCAACTCGCCGAAGTGCCCCAGGGCAAAGCGTCTTCAGCCGAGGTTTTTTTTTTTTTTCCCCTACCTTAAAGAGATATCCACCCTGTCTAAAAAAAATGATGAAGAAGCAAAAGAGAGCTCTCACCATAGACAGCTTTTATCAAGGCAAAGAAACGACCTCAGATACAGAGGTT
>JAJPUD010000677.1:45658-99229 GCA_023553655.1 Myrmecobius fasciatus | reverse complement strand
ATAAAATATTTGGGAATCTATCTGCCAAGGAAAAGTCAGAAACTATACGAACTAAATTACAAAACACTTTCCACACAAATAAAATCAGACCTAATCAATTGGAAAAATATTAAGTGCTCATGGGTAGGCAGAGCGAACATAATAAAAATGACAATACTACCCAAACTAATCTACTTATTTAGTGCCATACCAATCAAACTCCCAAGAAATTATTTTACAGATCTAGAAAAAATAGTAGCAAAGTTCATTTGGAAGAACAAAAGGTCAAGGATTTCAAGGGGATTAATGAAAAAAAAGGCAGATGAAGGTGGCCTTGCTGTACCAGATCTAAAACTGTATTATAAAGCAGCGGTCATCAAAACCGTTTGGTACTGGATAAGAAATAGAGCAGTGGATCAGTGGCACAGGATATGTTATCAGGACAACCTAGGCATTAACCTTAACAATCTAGTGTTCGATAAACCCAAAGAACACAGCTTTTGGGATAAATACTCTCTATTTGGCAAAAACTGCTGGGAAAATTGGAAACTAGTGTGGAAGAAATTAGGGCTTGACCCATACCTAACACCACATACCAAGATAAGATCTAAATGGGTTCATGATCTAGATATAAAGAGGGACTTTGTAAGCAAGTTAGAGGAACGTAATATAGTTTATCTCTCAGACCTGTGGAGGTGGAACAAATTTATGTCCAAAGAAGACTTGGAACTCCTAATTGAACACCAGATGGATAATTTTGACTATATTAAGTTAAAAAGTTTCTGTACAAACAAAACAAATGCAGACAAGATTAGGAGGGAAGCATCTAATTGGGAAACCATCTTTACATTCAATGGTTCTGATAAAGGCCTCATTTC
This sequence comes from Myrmecobius fasciatus, assembly GCA_023553655.1. NCBI lineage: Eukaryota > Metazoa > Chordata > Mammalia > Dasyuromorphia > Myrmecobiidae > Myrmecobius > Myrmecobius fasciatus. Next base: position 98,372 of record JAJPUD010000677.1, on the reverse strand, counting down.
TAAAATATATAGAGAATTGTCTCATATATATAAGAATTCAAGCCACTCTTCAATAGATAAATGGTCAAGGGATATGAACAGACAATTTTCAGATGATGAAATTAAAACCATCTCTAGTCATATGAAAAGTTGCTCCAAATCACTATTGATCAGAGAAATGCAAATTAAGACAACTCTGAGATACCACTACACACCTGTCAGATTGGCTAAAATGACAGGAAAAGATAATGATGAATGTTGGAGGGGATGTGGGAGGGCTGGGACACTAATACATTGTTGGTGGAACTGTGAACGGATCCAACCATTCTGTAGAGCAATTTGGAGCTATGCTCAAAAAGTTGTCAAACTGTGCATACCCTTTGACCCAGCAGTGTTTCTACTGGGCCTATATCCCAAAGAGATCTTAGAGGAGGGAAAGGGACCCACATGTGCAAAAATGTTTGTAGCAGCCCTTTTTGTAGTGGCTAGAAACTGGAAACTGAAGGGATGCCCATCAATTGGAGAGTGGCTGAATAAATTATGGTATATGAATATTATGGAATATTATTGTTCTGTAAGAAACGACCAGCAGGACGATTTCAGAGAGGCCTGGAGAGACTTGCATGAACTGATGCTGAGTGAAACGAGCAGAACCAGGAGATCATCATGCACAGCAACAACAGTATTACATGATGATCAATTCTGATGGACATGGCTCTCTGCAATAAAGAATTGTCTCAAACCAGTTCCAGTTATTCACTGAAGAAAACCATATACACCCAGAAAGAGGGACATGAAATATCGGCCACAACGTAACATTTTCATGATCTCTATTGACAGTTGCTTGCATTGTGTTGCCTTTCTCTGATTCTTTTTTTTTCTTGTAGATAGGATTTTTCTTGCATAACTTCTCAAGCATTTCAACATTATTAACATGTAGTGGACTTCCTGCCATCTGGGGGAGGGGAGGGGACTGGGGGTAAAATTTGTATTGGAAAGCTTTGTAAAGATCAAGGTTGGGGAACTACCCATACATATGTTATACAAATAAAAAGCTTTAAAAAAAAATAAAATTAAAAAAAAAAGATAGCAAAGCCTTAAAATTAGGTCATTGCAATTGAAGTTGAATGAGGAAGAAATAGTGTAGAGGCAGAATGAATGATATTTGGGAAATGAGAGGTTGTGATGGAGAGAAAAAAAATGATTGAGACTACTAATCTGACTGGGACTAGTTATCACTGGGAGCATGATGGTTCAGTCTTGAGAAATTGTGTGCCTCTCCAGTTTAAGCCAGGGTTATTCTTGGACAATAATCTATCATTAGGTCCATTATCAAAGTCCTTAAAGTTTTACAGAACCTCCCAAAACTTGAACTTTGTTAGCTTGGTACCCAAGAACTTTTGCCACAATGAGGTAATACAGTAAAATATTCATAAATGAGCTCCTTAATTCTTAACTCTGAGTATACCAAGAGTGACACAGCTGTCCGTGTTCATAGGTAAATGGAGATTCTTGCTGCCATGTGTGTGCGATTGAACTGACTGAGGAGGAAATGGAATGATATTTCCTTCCCTTTTTATTGAAAGTCCATGCAAGTGCTGGGCTCCAACAAAGAAGCCAATTGAAAGGAAGCCAGGAACTGCCTCTACTAACTCCTTATAAAGCAGAGAATGAGTAGCTTGTCCTGGCTTAATCGTCAATCATCTTTCACTCAGTTTCCAGCCATGGGGACACAAAGAAATCAGAGGATGTGGCCACTGGAAAGCCTTATTCATGATTCAGTCTGTGACCCTTTGAAACCTTTTATGCTGGCTGGAGCCAAGTACCTACTGGAAGGATATACATATCTCATACCTCATGACATATATATCATTTTGCATCCAGGAGACACTTAGGTGCAAAGTTACTCCTTTTTGTGGTGAAGAGGGATAATTCCTGTTAATGTTTTGCTATCTTGCTTTTTATGGAGGGGAGTTGATTTTAAGTAACTCTAGTTTTATGCTACAGTGCTCTGAAAGGAAGATCAGTTCAGATCCCATAAGGACATTGAATCACACTACACTTCCAACTCTTCTTTCCTTCCTTCCTAGTTGCTTACATTTTTATGAACTATATAACTATTGCTGGGACCCAACTGCTGCAAAATCCTTACATGTTGACAATTTTCTCAGAGTAATTTTGCAACAAAAAGGGATTTCTTATATTTTGTCTGTTTTATTGATATCCAAAATAATAATATTCTTTGTCCATGAGGGTTGCTTTTACCTCAGATGAAGGAGTACAGACTTTGAAGATTTATATTTCAAAGTCTTAATATCCTTAGGGACTTCCAGGAATTTCAAGCACATTCTAAAGATATTGTCTGCTCTTTTCATGCCCTCTGAGCACTTCTCCAGAACTCTTTTCAGTCCTAATACAGAAAATAAAAGCCAAACTTACTGAGTGAAGCAATAAATACCTTCTTGAAAACAGATGGACATTGTCAATCCAGCTCCTCCCTTCATTTATCTACCTCGCTTCATTATTTCAGTAGTTCAAGATTTTGATGAATCAGCATTGCCATGTATGATAATAATACAGATTGCATTCCCCTTATGCGATTCTTCTCCAATGTCATTCTGCAAATCATCATCTGCCCAACATTTTAGGAGTCTTTTTCTGACTTTGAAAAATATTTTTGGTACCAGTGCAGCACTTTAATTCATGCCCTTATTATCTCTCTCTTGTATATTGTAAGGGCTTCTGAATTATTCTCCTTCTCTCCAATCCCTTCCATCACTAATTCATCCTCCATAATCTGTCAAGACAATATTCCTAAAGCACAAATCTAAAAATGTCTCTACTACTGCTCAAAATGTTTTAGCAGCTTCCTAGTGCCCCTAGAAAAAAGATATAGGCTTGGTATTTCTTTTTAAAGCTTCTACTATCTTGATGATGAAAATCTATCATTTTTTTTCTTTTCAGACGTCATGTTCTCAATGTTATTACCAAATTGACATTCTCTAAAACAAAACTCCTTCCAACTCTTCTTAAACAAAGTTTGGCCCCTATATCTGTTCTGATATCTGTCTTCATCTCTGCCTCTTTGAAACCTTATCTAGCCTTAAAGTCTCAGCTCAATTGTTTCCTTATATAAAAGGCCTTTTCTCATTCCCTGAGTCATTAGTGATCCATTTGATCCACCAAACTCCAAAGTCCTTTGTATTTGTCATTTGTCTGAATAAATGTTGAGGAACAAGCACATCCCATGCATGTCTTTGAATATGAGAGTCAAGGTGATACAATAAAAATAACCACTTAGAATCACAGGACCTGAATTCAAATATGGTTGTAGTTGCTTGTTACCTTAAGTAGCAGATGAAAGATATATTGAGGAAACAAAGTTTTGAACTTCCAAGCATTTCAATTTATTGAGCAATGCATGCCTATCTTAAACAAGTTGGATCCAGGCCCTTTCTTAGCTTGGGACTGGCTCCCAAATACAGGGAGAGACATTTTTATGCATTAAAAATAATCAAATGAATCTTATTAATTAAAAGAAAATAATTAACCAGGATTCAAAATTAGGTAATGTGATTTCTAATTGGAGGAAAGATTAGGAACTTTCCAAGTTGGGAGGGGAAGAGCAAACAGGTGTAATGTTCTGAAATCAGAAATGTAGGTGTCCTATTCTCCCTTAAAGCACTACAATCAAAGAGATATATAAACAATATAAGGCCAGTTCTCAGATAAGACATGGGTTACTTGATATGTACAGCTGTCAGAAAACTTCTTTTATCAATATTTTTATTGGACTGGGTTTCTGCTCAGTATAACTCATATCCTTAATTAAAGATTTCTAAACAGCAGGTAGAGGTGGTGTAGCTTCCTAGCTACACAGAGCTAGTTTCAAACAATACAATAAGGTTTTCTTCTAATTTCCACAACTGAAAAGTTTTCTCACAAGATAGAAATTGGACTAAACCCACAATTGAATAGAAAGGGAATTGAGTTAGCTCCACAATTGAATTATAAGATCAAGTCAGTGTAGTTCACTTAATTTGCATAATTAATCACTTGCTGACCAAATCCCCTCAGTTCTTTCACTTAGCAATTTTTATCTTCAGTAAAAAGCTTTGGACCCCAGGTTCTCCATTTATTAAATGAGGGGATTGGCATGATAGCTTATAATTTCTCTTTAAATTCTAGGTTTCATTTTTTATTCATCTTTTTTATTTTCTCTCAGTCATTTCTAGTAACAGCTATGACAATAATTTCATCTTTACAAACTTTTAATTTCAATTTGTACCACTCTCAATAGACAAGCTCACCAATGACTTTATAGAATTGCTGAAATATGATGAGACATTCCTCATTTATTTCCTGTAATTCTCAGCATTTCTCCAAATAGTCATTCTCTCTCTTTTTTCCTTCTATCTCAAGAGAAGAGTAATACCCTCTAAGACACAAATGAAATAGTCCATGCTCTGGGGAAATACAAATGTATACTGATTCATGAAAATTTGAGGAATTATAGGGCTAACTATAGTTAACTAGAAAAGGTGATGGGGAAGGGAATTAGGGAGGAATTTACAAATATAGTGATTCCTCAGATAGTAACCTATCTTGATTGTTGATTGCCTTCCTGACTGATTTCCCTGATTTTTTTGTCATACCTTTTACTTCTACATCTTCAGTCTCTCTTACATTTACTACTTCTTTCCTGACAATAAACATTCTCAGGTTGTTGCAATCATTCCTTTACATCTCTTGAAATTATTGGTACATCAATCCCACCACACTATCAAAATTCTTAGAATATGCTTCCATGTTCCATCCATTCACAGTTCTGCAAATTCTTGCAATTTGACTACTCTCATTAATGAAAAATGATGAAAAGATTCACAACTGCCATACTTCATGTTATAATTGGGGGAATAAGGGTTGGATATTCATTCTCTAACCTAGATGAGATAAATTAGATAACATACTCATTACTATTGTAATTCACAATCCCATTCTTGGTCTTCCATTTCCTGTTTATTAGCAGTTTCTGAACTGGTTTGAAATGATGGAAATCAATCTTTTTTATTATGTCCCTTTAATTAAATAATCTATGCTTGGGGCTCAGCTGCTATGACCTAGCCTACTTTGACATCTTGAGATTGATCTTTTCTCAGGATCAATTATCTATGATGATTGCTTCACTAAAGAGAACTCCAAGAGCTCATGATTGATCCTGCATTCTTCATCTCCCTTCTCTATTTGCCATTTTAACTGCTTTTTTGGAAAACCCAGCCCTCTGCAAAAACTCTAGCTTTGATCTGCCTGTCTCAGGTAGTTGCCAGGGTTTATACTCCCTCTATGAATCCCTACCAATCATTCTGGGCTAGGCCAGACCAGTCCAGTACAAAGGGTCATTTGAGTAGACAAAAAAAAAAAACATAAAGTAATAGAAGCAAAGTTTATGTGGGGAATTTCAAGATGTAGCCAGCAAAAGGTACTTCCAAACTTACCAGCTACTCATAAAGTTGACCTTGGTGTTCTGCATAAGCAATAATAATAATAATTAAAGCTAGCATTTATGTGGCACTTGCTATCATCTCAGGCTGGATTTAAACTCATCTTTTCACCTCTTAAGGGCCACTTAACTGAAGGAATAACTTGGTGTTAAATAGAGTGCTGGATGTGGAATCAAGAAGCTCTGTGTTCAAGTCCTCATTCTTATTCTTTATAACAGTATAACAGTCTCTCTCAGAGACCATAACAGAGAGGGGTGTCAACCTATACTGATAAGATTCTGTTTATCTGAGAAATCTTGGTATTCATGAAATCACAAGCCCAATTTCTATCCTTTCCTTTATTAAAACTGATTTAATTTTCTATTTGTGTCATTTTTTTCTTGGGAAAAAAAGTCAAGTCACCAAACATTTAATAAGTATTTATACTGTGGTAGGCATTGTGTTCAGTGCTAGAGATACAAAAGCAAAAGCAACAACAAAAAAAGCAGTTTTTGTCTAATTAGGGACACATTATGAAAATGACACTGTACAAATATAATATATACAGGATAAATTGGAAGCACTTAAAATAATTAAGTATGAAAGAATAGGCTTCTTATAAAATGTAGTAGTTTAGCTAGAATTTGAAGGAAGCTGGGTGAGTCTTATAGCAGAAATGAGAAGGAAAGAATCCCAAATATGAGGGACAATCACATCATAATTCTCTCTTTGATAACCCACAGTGTCAAAAGATGGAGTTTCTTTGGCAAGGAACAACAAGATGATGGCTGGTGTCATTGGATTGCAAGAGTTTATGTGAAGGGGAGTAGTGTAAGAAGAACCAAAAAAATAGGAAGCTGGACAGAACATGAAGGTTCTAAAAAAACAAGTATAGAATTTTGTATTTGATCCATGAGATAAGGATATCCCTGGAGATGATTGAGTATGAAAATGATATAGTCAGACCTATATTTTAATAAATTCCTTTTGATAGCTGAGTGGAAGATGTATTGAGTAAAGATTTGAGAGAGAAAATCAAACAGAAGCCTGTCATGAACATCTTGACATGAGGTAATGAAAACATTTTAAAAGTGTTGAAATATAAGAAAAGAAGAAAACATAGCTTTAAATAAAAAATATTGCTTAACATTAAATCAGAAGGAAACTTTAACTTTCCTTTAAATGAGTGTTTTCTGAGGATTTACCATAAAAATTCAGAAAAGTGTCACCAGTTCCACTTTGTACTCATTCACAATAGGCTGGGAGCATTAGGAATACTTCTCTGTGAACTTGAATTACTCTTTTAGTAATAATGGGATGAAATTATTTATTACAAATTTATAATTTTCAGAAATAGCCATCTGATTACACAGTGTTTTATTATTCATTTATTTTCATGTACCAAAAAAAATATGTACTAAGCATCTGTTATTTGAAATAGTTTGCCTTAAAAAGAAAAAATTAGTAGGAGGGAATGACAAGTACAAAAGCAAAGAACTTATAAGGCAACCTATGTGTATTAGAATCTGAATACATTTGTTTGGGACTAGGAGTAACAGAAACATTATAGGGAACTTCGGAGCTAAGTCACAGAATGAGAAAATCACAGCGTTTTAGAGATAGAAGTCATCTTAGTAGCTAATCCATTACATACCAAGTTATATACCGGTACTCAACAGTGATCATCTGACCTCTGCTTGAAGATTTCAAAAGAGCAGGAACTTACCACTTCTCTGGGTAGCCCATTTCATTTTGGTAAATCCCTATTTGTTGAGGAAGTTCTTTTCCTGACATTATGCCTAAATTCACCTCTTTGTAGTTTTTTTTTCTTATTCTGCCTGCTTAATTTTATTCTAGAACAATTCTAATCTATCTTTCTCATGATGACCATTCAGTTGCTTCAAGACATTTATCTTATCACCCATGTATCATTTCTCCTCCAGACTGAACCTGCCTAGTCTGTCAACTAACCTTAAAATGACCTCAAAACCCTTCATCATGCAGATTCTCTTTTTCTGGATATTTACCAACATCCTTTTTTTTTTGAAAAATTATTTGCTTATTTTTAACATTTAAAAAAAGTTGAGTTCCAAATATTTTTTCCTCCTTCTAGCCCCACCTCTACCCAATGGGAAGGCAAGCAATATGATGTCAATAAATTAAACATGTATTTTTATATTGGCCAGATTTCAAAAAATCAATAAAAATAAAATGAAAAAAATTATACATCAATTAGCATTCAGAGTTCTTAATTTTTCTTTCTGGAGGTGGATAGCATTTTTCATCATGAGACGTTAGAACTGGCTTGGATTTCTATGTTGATCTGAGTATCTAATCTTTTATAGTTGATAATCATTATAATATTGCTATTATTGTGTAAAGCAATGTCCTGATTCTACTAATATCACTTTCAATCAGGTTCATAAAAGTCTTATCAGTGTTTTTAAAATTATTTTGCTCATCATATCTTATAGTTCAACATCATAATCATATACCACAACTTATTTAGTCATTCCCAAATTGATGGGCATCCTTTCAGTTTCCAACTTTTTGTCACCAAAAAACTGCTATAAATATTTTATACATATACATCCTTTGTTTTTTTTTTCTTTGATCTATTGAAATATTAGTGCTATTATTGCTAGGTCAAAAAGAATGCACAATTTTATAGTCCTTAGGGCATAGTACACATTCTTCTCTAGAATGATTGCTCCAATTCACAACTCTACTCAGAGTTCTTTAAGGAACCTATTTTTCTAATTTTCTCCTTTATTTTTAATTTCTGATAGGTATGAAGTGATACCTCAGAGTTGTTTAGATTTGTATTTCTCTAATAGTGATTTAGAGTACTTTTTTCATATAACTGTAAATAGTTTTTATTTCTTTTGAAAACTATCCATTTCCTTTGATCATTTATCAATTGGGGAATGGCTTGTTTTTATAAATTTGAATCACTTCTGTATATATATTTGAGAAATGATGCTTTCATCAGAAAAACCTGCCATAAAATTTTTTGTTATTACTTCATTGTCTAAGTGGGGGGAGAGTTGGTGCATGATTATTCATTCTCAGATGATTATGCAACCACTGAAGCTGAGATGCCTCAAACTGCAGATTGATTTTCTGCTGTTTGTTCTAATTTTGGCCTAACAATTTAATACCATGAAAATTTAGGTGATTTACTAGCCAGTACTACATCACCTATACATGGAACCATCCATTACAGCAAATGGAGAAATTTTAAAAGGATAAGTTCACTTACCTTGGCAATCCAGGGATTTGCACATAGATGATGAGCTTGATGCACACATTGCCAAAGCTAGCTCAATGTTTAGAAGTCTCTGAAATAAAGTGTGAGAAAGAAGCATTGGTGTGCCTACAAAACTGAAGATCTACAGAGCTATTGTGCTGGCTTCTTTGTTTTGAAACCTGGACAATATATTAGCATTATGACAGGAAACTGAATTGCTTCCATTTGAATTTTTATAGGGAGATTCTGAAGGTTATCTGGCAAGATAAGGTATTGGACACTGAAGTCTTTCTTTGAATTCAAAAGTATTCAAACTCTACTCTGAAGAGTGAAATTCTGAAAGGCTGGTCACTTTCTTGGAATAGCATATGTATTTTCCCAAAAGACTGTTTTTGTTTTTGTTTTTAACTCACTTAAGGCAAGTAATGACATGATGGTCAAAAGAAGCAATACAAGGACATTATCAAGGTCTTTCTGAAGAGCTTTGGAATAAATTGCTTGACATGGAAAGCACTGGTAAATGACTACACAGCATAGTGTGCCTGCATCAAAGAAGGTTCTGTGTTCTATGGGAGAAGCAGAATTGCAATAACTCAAAAGAAAGGTGAGGTACACAAATTTAGAGACATCTATGCTCCACATTGGTTGTACCTAACCTGTAAAGAGTTCTGAGCTCATATTGGTCTGCTTAATCATAATCAGACAAATTATATACCTTGATCCTAACATAGTGATGCCATTTTGGTCTTCTTCAATAATGAAGGATAACAACCAATTCTTCCGTTAGCAAAATATGGTTTCTCTGATTTTGTCTTTTAATTAGATCTGCTTTTTTTTCTTGCTTTGTCTGAGATCATGATTACCCCAGACTTTTTTATTTCAGTTGAAGCATAATAGATTATATTCATACCCCTTATTTTAACTTCTTGTTATGTCTTTCTTTTTTAAATGTTTCTCTTGCAAACAATATATTTTTGAATTCTTCTTTCTAATCCATTCTGCTTACCTGTTTCTGTTTTTATGGGTGTTTGTTCCATTCACATTCATGATTGTAATTATTAGCTGTGCATTTTTCTCTATTCTCTCTCTCTCTCTCTCTCTCTCTCTGTGTGTGTGTGTGTGTGTGTGTGTGTGTGTGTGTGTGTGTGCGCAAATGCATGGGTCTCTGTCTGTCTCCTTTTTACTTCTCAAGAGTTTATTTTGCTTCTGACTACTGTAATCCTTAATTCATCCTTCCTTTAATTACCCTCCCACTTTCTTTTATCCTTTTCCCTTCCTGCTTCCTTTTAGATAAGAGGTTTCTATACTAAATTGAGTGTATATATTCATTTTTCCATTTAGCCATTTCCAGTGAGAGTGAGATTTAGGGATTATCTGTCACTTTTTTTTCTGTGATAGCTCTTCCTAGAGAATTTGCTTTATGTGAAATAATTTTCCCCATTTTTCAATTCCCTTCCCCTTCTCTCACTGTATCCCCTTTCTCACAGTTTCTTTTCTTTCTTTCTTTTTTTTTAGATCATGCAAACATATTCATCTCACTTCCATTCTCTTTGTCTATGTAGACTCCATTTGTTGTTGTTAAGTTTTGTCTGCCTCTTCATGACCGCATTTGGGGTTTTCTTGGAAGAGATACTAGAGTGGTTTGCCATTTCCTTCTCTTGCTGATGAGGGTCTATATAAAATTACATCATTATAGATGAGGGAACTGGAGCAAACAAGGTCCAGGACACATAGCTGTCTGAGGGTGAATTTGAACTCAGGAATTCCTGACTCCAGGTCTCATGCTCTATCCAGCTTTGCCACGTAGTTGCTCTAGACTCCTTTTTCGCTTCCTTAATAGTGATAGAGTTCTTCTTACATCTGTCATCTTCCCATATAGGAATGTAAACAGTTTAAACTTATTGATTCTCTTTTAATTTTTCTTTTATGTGGACTTTTTCCCCTTCTCTTGAGTCTTATATTTGAATGTCAAATTTTCTATTCAGCTTTCATCTTATCATGAGGAATGATTTAAAAGTTTCTATTTCACTAAATATTCATATTTTTCATCTTGAAGGATTATACACAGTTTTGCTGAATAGGTTATTATTGGTTGTAATCCTAGCTCCTTTGCTTTCCAGAATCATACTCCAAACTCTCCATACCTTTAATATGGCAGCTGCTAAATCCCTTGTAATGTTGACTATGGCTTGACAAAATTTGGATTATTTCTTTCTAGATACGTGCAATGTTTTCTCCTTTACCTCAGAGCTTTGACATCTGGTTCTAATATTTCTCAGAGTTTTCATTCTGAGATCTCTTTGTTGAAAGATGGTGATTAGAGGATTCTTTCAATTTCTATATTGCTCTCTGAATTTAAGATATTGAGGCATTTTTTTCTTTATAATTTCTTGAAATAGGTTACTCTTTTTTTATTATGGCTTTCAGGTTGTTCAATAATTCTTAAATTATGTCTCTTTGATCTATTTTTCCATATCAGTTTTTGTTTCCAATATATTTCACATTTTCTTGTGTTTTTTTTATTCTTTTGACTTAAAAAAATTGTATCTTGATGTTTCATCAAGTCATTAACATTTTTTTTTGCTGAGGTAAATTGGGGTTAAGTGACTTGCCCAGGGTCACACAGCTAGGAAGTGTTAAGTGTCTGATCCAGATTTAAACTCAGGTCCTCCTGAATTCAGGGCTGGTGCTCTATCCACTGTGCCACCTAGCTGCCCCCAAATCATTAACTTTTAACTTTTGCTTGACCAATTTTCTTTTTAAGGATTTCCTTTCTTCAATGCATTTTTGTGTGTGTTTTTTTAGTATGTGACCAATCCTATGGTTTTTTTAAATTGTATTTTCTTCAATATTTTTGTGCCTCTTTTAACAAATTGCATATTATCTTTTAATAATTTTTCTTGCATTAATTTCATTTCTTTTCTCAGTTTTTTCTTCACTTTTATCTTTTTATTTAACTTCTTTTAGGAATTCTTCATGGGTTTGTGCTCAGTTAGGATATGTTTTTCTTTATGGCTGTGCTTGCAGCTATTTTTATGTTGTCTTCTGAGTTGTGTCTTTATCTTTCTTGAGGATAATGTTGAAATTCAGCTGGTTTGCTGCTGCTACTTTGCCATCTTAGTTTCACCTAGAGTGAAGGATATTAATATCCTTCTTAAATTATGATGCTCTGAACTGAGCACAGTAATTCATACGTGTTCTCACCAGGGCAGATTACAGCAGTAATCTTACTTTTCTATTCCTATAAGCGTTATATCAACTCAAAATAGCATGGCTTTTTCTTTTATGATATCCCTTCATAATTTGGTCCACTAAAACCCCCCACATCTTCTCCAAGCAAACTGTTGTCTAAATATGCCTCTCTCATTTTATACTTGTAGAATTTATTTTTTGGAATTTATCCAACATCATGTCTCTCTCAGCTTTGTGTTATCTGAAAATTTGATAAATGTGACATTCATACTTTTTTCTAACTCACTCATCAAAATATTCCACAGCACAGGACCAAAAACAAATCCCTGGCCACTCCCCTGAAAGTTTCTTGTCAAATTTATACTGAATAATTATGGGAAAAAGAGAGAAAAGGGATACCTATTTATATAGTTCCAATTACTTTGATCCTATAAGCACTTTGTTAACTACATTATAAATATCTCATTTGATTTTCACAATAACACTATGAAATGAGTGCTGTCATCATGCTCATTTTACAATTTAGAAAATGCAGAGCTTAATTGACTTGCTTGAGATCCTATTGTAGTAAATATATGAGGCTAAGCTTTAATTAACATCTTCCTGACTCCTGGTACAGCTCTCTATCCACTGTGCAACCTAGCTATCTCTATAATGTAATTATATCTTGAATTTAGTCCAGGCATTCAACAAGTTTTGTCTTCATCTAATTATATTATAATTCAGACCACATCTCTTCATCTTGTCCTCAAGAAAAACATGGGATCATTTATTAAAAGAGCTTTCTAAAATCTAGCTAAACTTATAACTATAATATTAGCAATACCTATCAGTTTAGTAACTCTGTAAAAACATAAATGTGCTAGTCAATCTGGCACGATCTATTCTTGATGATGCTATGCTAGCTATTTGTAATCACAACTTTATTTTTCTAGATGCACAATGACCATCTTGTTCCATTCTAGAATTTTGTGAGGAATCAAAATTAAACTCACTGCCCTACTGCTGACAAGATTAATTTTCGTTTCTTTTTAAAAAATAATAGCTTTTTATTTTCATAATATATGAAAAGATAATTTTTAACATTCACCCTTGCAAAACCTTGTATTTCAAATTTTTTCCCATCCTCTCCCCTAAACATCAAGTAATTCAATATATGTTAAACATAAAAATGTTTAACACTTCTATTTCAAAACACTTCTATACATATTTCCACATTTATTATGCTACACAAGAAAAATCAAATCAAAAAGGGAAAAAATGAGAAAGAAAAAAAGCAAGTAAATAATAACAAAAATGTGAAAAAACTATGTTATGTTCCATATTCATTTCCCAAAGTCATCTTTCTGGATGCAGATGACTCTTTCTATCACAAGTCTACTGTAACCTCATTGTTGAAAAAACCGCATCCATCAGAGGTTATCATCACATAATCTTTTTTCAGTATACAATGTTCTCTTCACTTCACTTAGCATCATATTATGTAAGTCTCTTTAGGCCTTTCTGAAATCATCCTGCTGATCATTTCTTATAGAATAATAATATTCATTAACATTCATAACTGATGAGCATCCATTCAGTTTCCAGTTCCTTGCCACTACCAAAAGGGCTGCTACAAACATTTTTGCACATGTGAGTCCTTTTTCCTTTTTTTAAAATTATCTCTTTGGGATACCGACCTAGTAGAGGCAATGCTGGATCAAACGGCATGCATAATTTGATAGCCCTTTGGGCACACTTCCAAATTGCTCTCCAAAATTGTTGTATCATTTCACAACTCCACCAACAATGTATCAGTGTCCTAGTTTTCCTACATCCTCTCCAACATTTATCATTATCTTTTCCTTTCATTTTAGCCAATCTGAGAGGCTGTGTAGTGGTACCTCAGAGAACTAGATTAATTTTTCTTTCTTCTTTTGAAAACTGGGAAATCTGCTCTTCTCCAGGAGGTAAGCAATTCCACCAGTGAAATCAACTGAACCACAAAGTTAGAAATCAAAGACTGAAGCAAGTCATTAGTCTGGGGCTCTTAGTCCCATGGAGTCTATCACAGCTGTGCTGAATGACATAATCTCAATCCAACATATGAGATAAAGATTATTGACATAATTACCTTCATTTTTTAGATGAGGAAATTGTGACTCAGAGAAATTAAGAGATTTGCCTTAAGTAGTACATACAGTAAGTATTAGGAATAAACATTCCACCTAGATCTTTCTGACTTTGTTAAAAACTTATATTGATTCATTTAAAAAAACCCAAATATTCTTTGAAAATATATTTTGAATAGACATACCCTTTATTATATTAAATTGTGGGTAAATTGATATTCATGTAAAGGAGGAAAAACAGTCTTGCAGTTTGTTTACATTTTAAAAACAAATAAGTAACCCTACCACTAGATTAAAAAACAAAAATAAAAACAAAATTTCTCTTATTTAAATTATATTCTTGTTTGAGCTACCTCCTCCTACCTATGTAGGGGATATACTTAGGGAAAAAATTACTGATTTTACAAATATATGAGCTAAGATATTTATTAGGAAGAGACGTTAGACATCATATAACTGATATACTTCAAATCATATAGTCATAGGGATTTTGGATTGATACCCTTACTTTTTTATATAGTGTATAATCAAAGTATGGCTACTTTTATTTTTGCTTTTAAGTTTTAAAAGAAGATTAAATATAACATTTCATAGATGTCTTGTTTTATAATATAAAATTTGACAGAAAAAATAATATTGTTATTGTTCTATATTTGGGGTGTGTGTGTGTGTGCAGTTCTGGATTCTAAGTCAGAACTAGATTTAAATTCTTTCTTTTCCACTTTCTACTTGTGGTATCTTAGTCAAATTGCTTAACCTCTGCTTCTTAGTTTCCTTTCTGTGAATTAGCATAAATGGTCTCTGAGATTTCTTCCAATTTCAAATCCTATGATTATATCAATTTTCACATTTTAATTTACACTGTAATTCAGCCATAACATTATTGAGAACACACTGCCCTCTGCTGTCCATATTGTATTATTATTTTTCCCATTGTGTCCCTGCTTATCCCAAAACTAATAAAGAAATCTAAACTTCTTTTATTCATGCTTTGTTAATGAGAATTCTTTGATATCCTTATATCCAGAAATTTCTAGGCCAAATTATTATGTACCTTGAAGATCATCTTAAAATGAAATTAGGGAAAAGGTCATAGAATTTAGGGTTGGAAAGACCTTAGTAATCTTCAAATGAAGTCATCTTTAACTTAATTTCTATTGATTTTTGTCTGATTAAATTAAGATTAACTTTCTGGTTTGTAAAAAATATTTATTGAAGCCTACTTCATTTATCCATTGTATTAGTTATCCCTTGTCAATTTGTGTGATAACAAATTTAACAAGAATGGAATCCAAGTCATCAATTAAAAATAAAAGACTATTCCTCAAGTTTAACAACTCAACCAGTTCTGAGTCAATCTAATTGTAATATCATTGAGCCCACATCTCTTCATTTTTTCCCATAAGATGCAGTTATTTTGTGAAATTTTTTACTGAAATTTCTGTAAATTATATCTACATGACCTAATTTAGTAACCTTTCCAGCAATAATAAAAGTTAAAAGCTAGCATTTATACAGTACTTTAAAACTTACAAAAAAGTTTTGCATATTTCCTCTCAATTAATCTGTGTAACAACCTTGGGAGTAGGATGCTATTATTATTTGCATAATATTGTTGAGGAAATCAGATAAAAGTTTACTGACTTTCCCGGATCACATAGCTAATAAATTTCTGAAGTTGGATATGAACTCATGTGTTTCTGAATCTAGGTTCAGTATTTTATTTATCACATCATTGTCTAACATATCCTCTTTTAGTGAACAAATCTTGGTTCATCATCCATGCTGATCTAATCCCATTATTGTCCCTCTCCACTCCATGTGATTTTCATTCAAGATTCTGTCATTGTTTCTCTTCTTTTCCTTGTCCAAATTTATTCTCGTAGTTACAACTAATACTTCTATGTAGAACATGACCATATCTAGAGGGTATGCTGGTAAATGTTTTACAACCAGATTTCCTCTCTCCCCCTCAAAAAGTGATGTGTGACACATTTTTCATTTTTTTATGTAAGAAAAATCTTTAAGTTTGATCTACATTATTATCATTTTCTCTATCACTTTCTTAAATCTAGACAATTAACAAAACAATAAATAAAACTATGATTTATAGTATTTGCTAATTTTATTCACACTAAAAATTTAACATTTGGCTCTCAAAAGCCAGTTTGTGCAAGCTTCAGTACATAATGCATCTCTATTAAAGCCCAATTTTTACTTTTTTTCCTTCAAACACTTTTAATTCAGTTTAATTTAATCAAATGAATACCAGATTTTTATTTATTTAAATTAAACATTTGCAATTCTTTTTTTCCCTGAGGCAATTAGGGTTAAGTGATTTGCCCAGGGTCACACAGCTAGGGAATGTTAAGTGTCTGATATCAGATCTGAACTCAGGTCCTCCTGATTTCAAGGCTGGTGCTCTATCCACTGCACCACCTAGCTGCCCCAAATATGTGCAATGCTTCATGATTTTCACCCCTAAAAATAGATCAAAAGGGGGAAGAACACAAGAAATAAAAAGAATAAGCAAACAAACAATAACAACAACAATAATAAAAAGGTGAAATACTATGCTTTAATCCACACTCAATCTTCAGTTCTCTCTCTGGAGAGAGATGACACTTTCCAGGAAATAGAAAACAAGATGGAGAGAATTCCAGGCTTTGTGACAGTGAATAAAAAAACTCATGGAACGGGGAGAAAGATTATCTTTTGTGAGAAATGACAAAAAGATCAAAAGCACTGGATTGTAGAGAATTGCAGGGTGATAAGGTGGTAAGTAGAGTAGAAAGGCTGATGCAACAGAAGGGAAAATATGAAGTACTTTGAACTCCAAAAAGAGGATTTTAATATTTTATTGTGGAGTTGATAGGGATATTCTGGAGTTCATTGAGTAAGTAGAATGGCATATTCAGGCTTGTACTTTAGGAAGATCACTTTGAATAGATGAATGGAGGAGACACATGAAGGAGGAATGGTCAACCAATAATGCTATTGCACTTGTCCAGCCATGAAATGATGAGAATCTATATCTCGGTCATGGCAGTATCAGAGAAGAAAAAGAGACATATATCAGAAATGTTATGGAGATAAAATTGGAAGGCCTTGGCAACATACTGGACATGGAGGGAGAGAAAGAATATGAACAGTTAAGGATGACATCCAGGTTGTGAGCCTGCATGTGTGGGATGATAGTGGGGTTCTAGAAAAAATCAGGGAAGTTAAAAAGAGGGGAGAGATTTTAGGCAAAGATAATGAGTCTAGTTTTAAACACACCGAATATAACATTTTTAGGATTTCCAATTTATGACAGATTGGAGGTCAGGAGAGAAGTTAGAGCTAGATTAATAGACCCAAGAATCTTCTGCATGGAGATAATAATTAAGTATAGTTGCATGGGAGCTCATGATATCACTAGAAACTAGAGAGAGAATAGGGCCTAGGATGTAGTTTTAATTACCTTGTCCTATCAATTCTACCTGTTCCTTTTTCTGTCTTCTCTCTGTCTTTCTCTGTGTCTCTGTCTGGTTTTCCTTTTTTCTCTATTTTTCTGTTTCTCTCTGTCTTTCTCTGTGTGTCTCTGTGTCTCTTTCTGTTTCCCTCTTTTTCTCTATTTCTCTGTTTCTCTCTGCTTCTCTCACACACACATACACACCCATACTCACTCCCCTTTCTATCTGTTACTGACATAGTATATTTTGTTTCTACGTGGTTGTACTTTAGCAACAGTTTTCCAGACAAGTCCTCCCAAACCCATTCTTCTCCCTCCAAATATTGCCAGCATTAAAAAAATAAATAAAAACAATTATTAAGCACATATTAAATTTAAAGCATTTTGCCAGGCACTGGTGATATCAAAACAAAAAACAAAGAAACAGATAAAAGCAAAACATTTTCCAAGAGCAACTAACAAGTTATAATACAAAAATAAGAGGCTATCTATAACAGAATCTATCTCTCTATATATAGATATAACCTGATCACACATACTTAAGTAAAGAACAATTTAAGGGAAGAGGGAGTGTTAACAAATGTTAATAGATCTACTCCAGAGACTGGTAGCTTTTGTTGTTGTTATTAGTGTTGTTTTTTGGAGATACTCAGTTAAAGACCACATTTTTGAAACCCACAGCAATAGGTTACATAATTTCTGCCATTTCCTTGAATATTTTCCCATGACATTAAGTCTAGGCTCTATGTAATATCTAATAACTCTATATAATATCTAATGGAAATGGCTTAGCTATCACAAACCCATTTATTTTCAAGGCTACATGCTTTAAATTTGTTCAATAATTTTAAAACATTGTTGGCTGATTTCATGGAGATGCCTCCCACTGAGACTTTTATTCTATTCTTGGATTTTAGATTGGGGTCCACAAATTGCAGCCTGCAGGCAGTATCTGGCCACCTGCTTTTATGGAGCCCACTGGCTAAGAGTAGTTTTCACATTTTTACATAAAATTGTGTTACATTTTAAAATATAAAAACCATTCTCAGTGGGCTGTGCAAAAGTAAGCAGGCCAGTTTTAGCCCTTGGGCCATAGTTTTCAGACTCCTGTAGATTGTTTCCTAAGCTCCACTGGGAGGTAAACCACATTCAGTTATGCTCAACAACAGGATATGTCCCTGTTAATAATTTTTACTATTGCTCAGTAAAATGATGTCAGTTCTGACAATATTTCTGTAGGTTTTGAAGGTGTTTATCACATGTACCAAAAATGTCTATCTTTTTATTCCTTTTTAGGGTGGAAGTGTTAGCTTTCTCTAGCTGCCTCAGGGTGATGGGTACTTTGTTTCATTAGGATCCTGTGGGGTTTTGTTAAAATACTTTTCAAATCTGTTTCAGCTCATTTTATGGTTTTGAATGTATGCACTACAACTGGTATGATATAGGTGTTAATTGCCTTAATCATGTTCTTCCCATTAAACATTTCAAGCTGACAGTTAATCACTTAGCACATAGACTCATAGGATGTTGGACTGGAAGTGCCCTCTAGGTAACTGACTCCAACTTCCTTATTTTATAAATGAGGAAAATAAAGCTGAGAGAGTTTAATAGATTTGCCAAGAAACATATAGCTAGTATTTGCTTGAGGTAAGATTCAAAAATAGACTTTTCTTCCTTTAAACCTAGCCCTCTCTCCATGAGGCTACATAAATTCCTTAGGAAAAAAAGAATATTTAATGAAATAGAGGACTTTCAAACATTTCTAATAATAAACCAAGGCGGAATAGAAAATTTGACATTCAAACAAAAAACTCAAGAGAAGTGATAAAAGGCTAACATGAAAGAAAAATTATAAAGGACTCAATAAAGATAAACTGTTTATATTCCTACATGAGAAAATGACACATGTAACTCCTAAGAACTTTATCATTATTAGGGTAGTTAACTCTAGACAGGAAGAATGACTAGGGTATCATGAATTGACCAGGATGGGATGATATTAAAAAAAAAATGAAGACGTAAGAAAGAGTGAGACACTGTGAAAAGGAGAAAAGGAGAGGAAGAATGGAAAAAATATGTCACATGAAAGAGGTGCACAAGGAAGAGCTTTTACAGTGGAAGGGAAAATGGGATTTGGCAGGCAATGTTTCAACCACTCTCATTAGAACTGGCTAAAAGAGGGTATAACATATGTACTCAGTTGCGTGTAGAAATTTATTTACCCAACAAACAAGTAGAAGTTGCTAATAGAAGAGAGATCAGAGTAAGGGATGTAGTAATCAGAAGCAAAACAGATTTTTGACAAGGGATAAAGTAAAAAGAAAAAAAGAAGAAATAGGGAAAACATTAGATGGAGGGATTTACAGTAATTATAATAGCTAATGTAAATGAGATTTATTCATTCCTAAAATGGAAATAGATAGTAGAATGGATTAGAAACCAGAGTCCAACAATTTATTGTTCACAAGGAATACATTTGAAATAGAGAGATATTTACAAAGTAAAAATAAGGGACTTCAGAAGAATCTAATGTCTTCTGTTAAGTAAAAAAAAAAAGGTAGCGATAACATCATATTATTAGACAAAGTAAAAGCAAAAAAAGAAGACATAATTAAAAGCGGTAAGCAGAAAAGCCTACATTTATAAGAAAATCAAGTAATATCCATACTAAATATATGCAACAAATCATATAGCATCCAAATTCTTTTTTAAAAAAGTTATTTGGATTATGGGGGGGATATACCATAAAACTACTAATTGGAAACCACAATTTTTCCCTCTCAGAACTAAATAAATCTAATTGTGAAATAAATAGAAAAGAAATTAAGGAGATGAGCAAAACTTTAGAAAAGTTAGATATGATAAAGTTCCTTAAAAAAAATGAAAGGGAATAAAAAGAAGTATATCTTTTCCTGAGCTATACATGGTACTTTCACAAAAAATTTCCCATGCATTAAGGCATAAAAACTTCACAAATAAATGCATAAAAACCCAAATATTAAATGCATTCTTTTAGACAATGAAAAAAATCCAGTAAAAGCCATGGAATTATAGATTTAAAATTATTGGAAACTAATCTAATTCTACAGAATAAATATGTCAAAGAAAGCAATCAAAACTTCCTTAAAGAGAATGACAGCAATGGGGCAGCATACTGAATTTTGTGGGTTACAGACAAAGCAATACTTAGGAGGAAATGTATCACTTACATTAATAAAACAGAGAAAAATAGATCAGTAACTTGGTCATGTAATTAAGGAAAAAAAAAAACAACTAGAAAAATATCCCAATTAAACACTGAACAGGAAATCCTGAAAATCAAAGTAAAGGTTAATAAGATTGAGGGAAAAACAAAAACAAAACCAAAAACAAACAAAAACCAACCAACCAAACAAAAAACTGAATTAACTGAAATTAAGTAGTTTCATAGGGGGAAAATAAAAAGCACAAATCATTGCTTAATATAATTAAAAGGAGAAAAAAACAAATTATTATCTAAAATGAAAGGAGTGAATTCACCACCAATGAAAATAAAATTATTAGGAGTTATTTTTCCCAGTTATATTCCAATATATTTGACAATCTAAGTGAAATGCATAAACATTTATGAAAATATAAACTGCTCAGAGTGACAAAAGAGGAAATAAAATATTAAATGATCCAATCTTAGAAAAATAAATAGAACAAGCCAACAATGAGATCCTTAAGAAAAAATCCTTAGGACTAGATGAATTCTCAGTTGAATGCTACTAACATTTAACCAGCAAGTAATTCCGATACCATATAAACTACTTAAAAAACAGGCAAAGGAGGAGTTCTGCCAAATTACTTTTATGAAACAAATATGGTGCCAATACTTAAATCAGGAAGAGCAAAGATAAGGAAAGAAAATCACAGAACCATTTCCCTCATGAATATTGACGCAACAATTTGAATAAAACACTAGCTAGGAAATTACAGCAATACATAGACTATAACTAGGTGGGGTTTTTATCAGGAATCCAGGGCTGGTTTAACTTTAGGAATATTATTATTATATTTAACTATATCAATAATAAAAATCATATGATTATCTCAAAAGATGCAAAGAAAGCTTTAATTTAAAAAATTAAAAATAAAACAGCCATAGCAATAAGAGAAGAAAAAAAATGAAGGAATTAGAAAAGGCAATGAGAAAGCAAAACTATTACTCTTTGCATATATTATGATAATATACTCAGAGAATCAAATAAAAACTATTTGAAACAATTGCAACCTCTGGCAAAATTGCAAGATACAAAATAAACCCACATAAATCATCAACATTTTTAAACATTTCCAAGAGAGTCAAATAGTAATAGATAAATTCCATCTAAAATATCTATTTGACAATATAAAATACTTGAAAGTTTACCTGTCAAGACAAACCCAGCAATGACATGAATTATAAAAGTCTTTTCATGTGAAAAAAATCAGATCTGAATAATTGTAAAAAATATCACTTGCTGATGGTGAGATCAAACCAATATAATAAAAATGACAATTCTATGAAAATTAATTTATATATTCAATATCATATCAATCAAACTATCAAGAATTATTTTCTAAAACAAAACTAAAACTATTCATCTGGAAAAACAGAAAGTCAAGAATATAAAACAAATCAGTGAGAAAAAAAAGTGAAGGAATATGACTTTGAAATACCATATCTCAATCTGTATATCAAGATGATAATCATGAAAATAATCTGATGCCAGATAAGAAACGGATGTGGATAAATGGGATAGTAGTAAATGACTGTAATAATTTAGTGTTTAATAAACCAAAAGATACAAACTTTTAGGTTTGTTCAATTCACAGCTAGACAAAAATTGCTAGAAAATTTGGAAAACAGTTTAACAAAGACTAAGTATAGACAAAATCTCACACTGTATACCAAGGTAAGATCAAAATGGATGCATGATTTAAACATAGAGTGTAATTTTATAAGAAAAGTAAAAGAGCATGGAAAATTTTGCCTGTCAGATCTTTAGAGAAGAATTTGTGACTAAAAAAATAATGAGGATCACAAAAAGCAAAATCAATAGTTTTGACTATATTAAATCAAGTTTTTTGTATAAATAAATTCAATGTAGCCAATATTAGAAGGAAAGAAGAAAACAGAAAAAAAATACTGCAAGTTTTTTCTGATTAGGGCCTCATTTTTCAGCTACATGGAAAAATGAGTCAAATTTATAAAAATATGAGTCATTCCCAAAGTGATAAAAGATAAAAGGATATGTACAGGCACTTTTCAGAAGAAATTAAGGTTATCTGTGGTCTTAAGAACTATTGTCAGATCACTATTGATTTGAGAAATAAACATTAAAACAACTCTGAGGTATCACCTCACACTTAGCAGATTGGTTAATATTACAGAAAAGTAAAAAGACAAATTGGAAGGAATATGGAATGACTTTTCTTTTTGCTGAGACAATTGGGGTTAACTGATTTGCCCAGGATCACACAGCTAGGAAGTGTTAATTGTCAAGACCACATTTGAATTCATGTCTTCCTGACTTCAGGCTGGTGCTTTATCCACTCTGCCACCTAGCTACCCCTATAAATACTCTTTTAACCAGCAATACTAGTACTAGATCTCTATTTCAAAAAGATCAAAGAAAAAGGAAACAGACAAAAGGCATTTACTAGAAGCCTTTTTTGTGGCAAAGAATTGGAAATCAGAGATGCCTATCAATTGAGGAATGGTTAAACAAATGGTGAAATATGATTGTGATGAAATGGTATTATGCTATAAGGAAATAGCAAGCAGAATGATTTTAGAAACACATGGGATAATTTAAGTAAACTTAGGTAAAGTGAAGTGAACAGAACCAGGAGAACATTGTATATATTAATAGCAATATTGTTCAATAATCAGCTGTGAATGACCTAGCTTTCTGATTAATAGAATGACCCAAAACAATTTTGAAGGACTTATGATGAAAAAACAGTAGCTATCTCCAGAGAAAGAATTAATGAAATCTCAGGGTAGATTTGAAGGATAATTTTTATTGTTAACTTCTTTATGTGTCTTGCAGCATGGTTATTATAGAAATGTTTTGCATGATTTCACATATAAAATTGAAATTGCATTTATTTTGCATTTAAAAGATTGTTTTTATTTATTTTAACATGACCTAAATTTCCATTTTACCCCTTTAACAGACTCTAAAAAGGAATTTTGATAACAAAAAATTCCTTAATTTTTTTTTCAAAAAAAGGAAAAGAGGAGAAATATAACTCAGAAAAATTAATGAAATTTGAGTATGCATTGTTCCCATAATCAATCAATAAACATTTGTTAAACTCCTATTGTGTGGCAGACACTATGCTAAATGTTGGTGAAGCAAAAAAAAAGGTTAAAAAAAACAGTCTTTGCCCTTAAAGACAACATTCAAACAAATATATACAAAGCAAGATATTTGTAGGATAAATAAAAAAATTAACAGAGAAAAAACATTAGAATTAAGAGGAGTTGGGATGGGATTCCAGTAAGGGAAATGAATACAAAAACTTGAGGGTAGAAACTGTTTTGTCTTTGTACCACACACAATGAGTATACCTTTAATACACCAGACACTTGAATAATATGGCCTGCTAAATATCAGATGATACTTGCCATTATGGATCCAGAGCTGGAATAGATCTTAGTAATTATCTATTCTAACTGCTCATTTTACAGATAAGAAAGTCACATGTTTAGAAATCATTTGTAGCAGAGTCAAAATTGGAATGGGTTGAAATTTAGTCTTTTAGGAACTAGAACAATTCATTTTTTTCTAAGGACATGTTATTTCTTTAAAGAGGGAAAATAAATAAATTTAGAATGATAGAACTAAAGTTTGTTGATTTTCTCTTTCTCTATTTTATGCAAATAAGCATCTAGAGATATAAAATTTCCCCTTATTACTGCTTTGGCTGTATCCCAAAAATTTTGGTATGTTTTCTCATTATTGTCCTTCTCCTGGATGAAATTAGTAATTGTGTCTGTAATTTCCTGTTTCACCCTTTCATTCTTTAGGATGAAATTATTTAGTTTTCAATTGCTTTTTGGTCTATTTTCTCCTGGCCTTATATTGCATGTGATTTTTATTCTATCATGATCTGAAAAAATACATTTACTATTTCTGCCTTCCTGCATTTGATTTTGAGGTTTTGGTGTCCTAACACATGGTCAATTTTTGTATAAGTTCCATGGACTGCTGAGAAAAAGGAAACTCCTTTCTGTCTCCATTTAATTTCCTCCAAAGATCTATCATACCTAACTTTTCTAACATTTTGTTTACCTCCTTAACTACTTTCTTATTTATTTTGTGGTTTGATTTATCTAGTTCTGAGAGAGGGAGGTTGAGATCCCCTACTATTATAGTTTTGCTGTCTATTTCTTCTTGCATCTCTCTGAACTTTTCCTCTGGGAATTTCCATGCTATACCATTTGGTGCATATATGTTTAGTATTTATATTGCTTCATTGTCTATGGTACCCTTTAGTAAGATATAATTTCCTTCTTTGTCTCTTTTAATTAGGTTTATCTTTGCTTTTACTTGATCTGAGATCAGGATTGCTACCCCTGCTTTTTTTTTTTTTTTTTTTTTGTTCACCTGAAGCATAATAGATTCTGCTCCAGCCTTTTACCTTCACCCTCTATGTGTCTCTATGCTTTAAATGTGTTTCTTGTATACAACATATTGTTGGATTCTGGTTTTTAATCCAGTCTGCTATCCTCTTCCGCTTTTTGGGAGAGTTCATTCCATTCACATTCACAGATAAAAATTCTGTATTTCCTGCCATCTTATTTACCCTAGCTTATACTTTTCTCTTTCCTATCCCTTTTCCCTCCTCCCTAGTATTTTGATTTTGATAACCATTTACCTCAAACAATTCTTCTCCTTTAGAGCCCCACCCCCATTTTTAAAACTTTCCCTCAATTCTTCTGTTTTCCCTTCTATTAGTCTATTCCCTTTCTTTTCCCCTTTTCCCTCCTGTTTCCTTATAAGATAGGACAAGTTTCTTTTTGATACCCAATATGTCTATTATTCCCTCAGAGCCAAATCTGATGAGATGGAGATTAACACAATTCTCATTCCCCTCCCTTTTTTTCCCTCAGTCATTATAGGTTTTCTTTGCCTCTACATGTGATGTAATTTCCCTTATTTTACCTCCTTTTCCTCTTCTTCCAGTGTTATCCCTTTTCTAACTCTAATTTCTTTTTCAGATTATCTTATCATAATAATCATAAAATCACAATAATCATATCATAATAATCATAATGTAATAATAAAATCATAAATCAACCCTCATTCTATAAGTATCCATAACATAAATATAATTCTCAAGAGTTTTTTTTCTTGTTACCTTTTTATGTTTCTCTTGTGTTCTGTGTTTGTAGATCAAATTTTTTGTTCAGTTCTAGTCTTTTCATTAGAAATAGGTGAAATTCTCCTATATCATTGAATATCCATCTTCTTCCCTGTAAGATAATGCTCATTCTAGCTAGGTAACTTATTCTTGGCTGTAATCCAAGTTCTTTTGCCCTTCGGAATATCTGATTCCAGGCCCTTCGATCCTTTAAAGTAGAAGCTGCTAGGTCCTGTGTGATCCTAATTGTGGCTCCTCAATATTTTAATTGTTTCTTCCTGGCTTCTTGTAATATCTTTTCCTTGGTATGATAGTTCTGGAATTTAGCCACTATATTCCTGGGGAATTTAATTTTTGGGTTTCTTTCAAGAGGTGATCAGTGGAGTGTTTCAATAAGTATTTTGCTTTCTGTTTCTTCAATATCAGGGCAGTTTTCTTTTATGATTTTCTGGAAGATAGTGTCTAGGTTCTTTTTTTCATCATGGCTTTCAGGAACCCCTGTAATCCTTAGATTGTCTTTCCTAGATCTATTTTCCAGGTCAGTTGTTTTTCCTAGGAGATATTTCATTTTTTTCTCTATCTTTTTATTTTTTTTGTTTTTGTTGAAGTCTTGATGAGTCATTCATTTCCATTTGTTCAATTCTAATTTTTAATGTCTTATTTTCTTCAGTTACTGTTTTTAGTTCCTTCTGCAATTGACCAATTACTTTTTTTGTTCATTGCATTCTTTTTCCATTTTATTTTTCAGTGATCTCATTTTGTTTCCCCATGTTTCTTCTAATTCTCTTTTAAGATTCTTTATGTAATCTTCAAAGAAAGCCTTGTGGCATGGAGTCCAGTTTATGTCTCTCTTTGGGGCTTTTTCTGGAATTGCTTTACCTTTAGGGGTCTCAATATTTGAGGTCTGTTCTTCCCTCTCTCCATAAAAGCTGTCTATGGTGAGAGCTCTTTTTGTTTTTTTATTTATTTTTTAAAGGTGTAAGGTCTGTTCAAGGCAAAGGAGGGACAACGGCTTTTATTTGCCCTGGGGCAGTTCTGCTGATTGAGTTATTTCAGGAACTGGGCAGTTCTGCTGATTGAGTTATTTCAGGTGCTGGGCAGTTCTGCTGATTGAATTATTTCAGGTTCTGATCCGTTCTGCTGATTGATTGATCGACCTAGGAGCTGTGTAATGGCAGCTAGGTCCAACACTCATCAGGGGTTCAATGGTTCACAATCTACCCCCCACAAAAGGCATATCCTCCAAACCACCTGTTTACAATCAGGACAGATTGGCCCAAGAGGTCCACAGAAGACTCCCAGGTGTGTGAAAAGCACAAAGGTCCCACTCCTGTTCCGACTCCTGTTCCAGCTCTTTGCTCCAGCTCCCTGCCCCGATCTCCCTGTGGTGCAGTCTGGGTTCAGCAGACCACCCTCCTGCTCAATTAAAACAGACCTGTTTTGAGGTTCTTCCAGAGTATCTTCTTCTAGAAATGTGTTGTCCTCCAGATACTGTGGACTTTTTTACTTCAAAATCAGTCTAGAGGCTTCATATTTTATTGGTTTGAGAGAAGGTTAGAGGAAGTTACAGAGACTCCTGTCTGATCTCCGCCATCTTGGCTCCACCCCCAGAAGTCAGAACTAAAGTTTGAATATTGGGTTTTAAAAATTTAATTATGCATGCACATTAATTATTTTTTGCATATTTCCTTATACATCATGTTGGGAGACAAAAATCAGCACAAAAGAGAAAAAAACACATGAAAAAGACAACACAGAAAAATATTTTTTTAAAAAATGAACATAGCATGTAGTGATTTACATTCATTCTCTGTAGTTCTCTGTCTAGATGCAGATAGTGTTTTCCACACAAAATTCATTGGGATTGCCTTGGATCACTGACCTATTGAGAAGAACCAAGTTTTTCATAGTTGATCATTGCATATTCTGTCTGTTGCTGTGTACAATGTATTCCTGGTTCTGCTAGTTTCACTCAGCATCAGTTCATGTAAATATATCCAGGCCTTTCTAAAATGAGGTTATTCAGTATTTTTTATAGAACAACATTATTCTTTTACTTCCATATACCATAACTTATTCAGCCATTTCCCCAATTGATGGGCAATTACTCATTTTTCAGTTTTTTGCCACTACAACTCATTGAAAGAATCCATTGATCACCTCTGGAAAGAGACCCCACAAGGAAAACCCCAAAGAACATTGTTACAAAACTCCAGTGCCACAATCTCAAGAGAAAAATGCTGTAAGTTGACAGATAAAAACAATTGAAATGTCAAGGAGCAACAGTGAGGGTTGCCCAAGATCTGGAATTCCTACAACAAAGGATCAGAAGTTCTGGAATACCATATTCTAGAAGGCAAAGGACCTAGGGTTACAACCAAAAGTTAACAATCCAGTGAGATTCAGTGTCATCTTTGAGGGAAGGCAATGGAGCTTTAATGAAGTGAGAGACTTTCAATCATTTCTATTTAAAAAATAAAAAGAACTAAACAGAAATTTTCATCTACAATCACAATACTCAAGAGAAGCATAGAAAGGTAAATAGAGAGCGATTTTATATATATAATTTGAAGGTTAAAGTGCTTACATCCCTAGATTGGAAAACGTTTGTAACTCTTGAGAACTGGGGTAGACAGAGGGGGGCACCAAATGGACTGAGGGTGTGGTTATGAATGGACTCTGATGTGATGATATGAAAGAAAAACACTTTAAAGATGGGAAAGGGTCTGTACTTGAAAAAGAAGAAAGGTATAATGTGACAATTAATTCACATGAAGAGTTACAAAAGACTTATTACAATCTAGGGAAAGAAGAGAGGGGGATGTCTAAAGCTTGATCTCATCTGATCATCATTTGTTTCTAAGAGGGAATAACTTGATCATTCAGTTGGGTATAGAAATTGATTAACCCTCTTAAGAAGTAGGAGGAGAAAGAGGAAAGGAAAGGGAAGGGCAGCATAGAAGCAAGGGAAAAGCTCTAAAGAAAAAAAGATAACAGAAAGGGGGAAAGGTGATAGAAGATAAGATATTGTGTGGAATGGGTAAAAAACCACTCCTAAGAGAAGGGGGAGAGATGATAGAATATAAGGTATTGGGTAGGGTGGATGAAAAAAAAAAAACAGAACTAAGCAGTTGAATGGAAAGAGAAAACAAAAGTATATACAGGGGCAAAAATAGATTGGAGGGAAAACCAGAGCTGGTAAACATAACTGTGAATGTTAATGAAATGAATTGTTCCCAAAAAAGGAGATAGCTGAGTGGATTCAAAAACAGAATTCTATACTATATTGTTTAAAAGCATATAGAGAGGGGGTGGAGCCAAGATGGCAGAGATCAGACAAGACTCTCTGTAACCTCTAACCTTCCCTCAAACCAACAGCAGATGAAGCCTCTAGACTGATTTTGAAGTCAAAGAATCCACAATATCTGGAGTACAACACATTTCTAGAAGAAAATACCCTGGAAGAACTTCAAAACAGGTCTGTTTTAATTGGGCAGGAGGGTGGTTCTACCAAACCCAGACTGCAGCACAGGGAGACTGGGGCAGGAAGCTGAAGCGGGAGTCAGAGCATTGTGGCTTCCACATACCTGGGGGTCTTCTTAGGGCCTCTTGGGCCAATGTGCACTGATTGTAAGCAGGTGGTTTGGAAAATCTGCCTTTTGTGGGGGGTAGATTGGGAACTGAGCCCCAGAAGAGCACCAGACCTAGCTGCCATTACACAGCACCCTAAAGCAATCAATCAAACAGCAGAACTGCCCAGCACCTGAAATAACTCAATCAGCAGAACTGCCCCAGGGCAAATTAAAGCAACTGTCCCTCCTTTGCCTTGAACAGACCTCATGCCTTAAAAAAATGAATAAAAAACCAAAAAGAACTCTCACCATAGACAGCTTTTATGGAGAGAGAGAAGAGCAAACCTTAAATCCTGAGGTCCTTAAAGGTAAAGCAACTCCAGAAAAAGTCCCAAAGAAAGACATAACCTGGACTCCATATCACAAGGCTTTCTTTGCATAAAAGATCTTAAAAGAGAGTTAGAAGAAATATGGGGAAATGAAATGAGATCATTGCAAAAAAATGGAAAAAGAGGAAAAAGAATGCAATGAACAAAAAAAGTAATTGGCCAATTGCAAAAGGAGCTAAAAATAGTAATTGAAGAAAATAATACATTAAAAATTAGAATTGAACAAATGTAAGTCAATGACTCAACAAGACTTCAAGAATCAAACAAAAACAAAAAAATAGAAGAAAATATGAAATATCTCCTAAGAAAAACAACTGACCTGCAAAATAGATCTAGAAAAGACAATCTAAGGATTATAGCACTTCCTGAAAGCCATGATGAAAAAAAAAAGAACCTAGACATCATCTTACAGGAAATCATAAAAGAAAATTGCCCTGACATTTTAGAATCAGAAGGTAAAATAACCATTGAAATAATCCATTGATCACCTCCTGAAAGAACCCCCAAAATTAAATCCCCAAGGAATATTGTAGCTAACTTTCAGAAGTATCATACTAAGTAAGGGAAAGATATTGCAATCAGCCAGAAAGAAACAATTTAAATACCGAGGAGCCATAATTAGGCTTACCCAGGACCTAGCAGCTTCCACCTTAAAGGATCGATGGGCCTGGAATCTAATGTTCTAAAAAGCAAAGGAACTGAGATTACAGCCAAGAATAAGCTATTCAGCTAAAATAAGCAATATCTTTCAGGAAAGAAAATGGATATCTTTAATTTTTTTTCTTTTTCATATTATAATAAAATCAACTTACACCCTCATTCTCTAAGTATATGCATAATAGAAACATAGTTCTCAATAGTTTTTTTTTTCTTTTTACCTTTTTATGTTTCTCTTGAGTTCTGTATTTGGTCATCAAATTTTTGTTCAGTTCTGGTCTTTTCATTAGAAATGCATCTTATTAAAAGAGAGAAGGAAGGAAAAAGTTTTTTTTAAAAAGTACATCTTGATAAAGGCTACTGTAACAACAAATCTTATAAGAATATTAAATGTGTATGCACCAAGTGGTAAAGCAGTCAAATTCCTAAAGTAGATTTTAAGTAAGTTACAAGAAGAAATAGAGAACAAAACTATACTAATGGGGTAATTCAACCTTCCCTTCTCAGAACCAGACATATCTAATAACAAAATAAACAAGAAAGGAACTAGGGAGGTTAATAGAATTCTATAAAATGTAGATATGGAGAAAATTGAATAGAGATAGAAGGTAATACACATTTTTCTCAGCACCTTCCCCAAAACTGATCGTATATTAGGGCATAAAAACCTCATAATCAAAAGCAGAAAGGCAGAAATAGTAAATGCTTCCTTTTCAGACCATAATGCAATAAAAAGTTATATTCAATAAAGGGCCAGAGAAATATAGACTAAAAATCAATTGGAAATTAAATAATTTAATTCTAAAAAATGAGTGGGTCAAACAATAAATCACAGAAACAATCCAAAATTCCATTCAACAGAATGACAATAATGAAACAACATGCCAAAACTCATGGGATGCAGCCAAAACAATTCTTAAGGGAGATTTTATATCTCCAAATAGCTACATGTACAAAATAGAGAAAGAAGAGGTCAGTGAATTAGGCATATAACTAAAATAGCTAGAAAAAGAACAAGTTAAATCTGAAACTCACTGGAGAGATTAATAAAACAAACTAAGAAAACTAACTAATAAATAAAACTTAGTTTTGTGAAAAAAAATCAACAAAATAGATAAAACTTTGGTTAATTTGATTAGAATAAAGAAAGAAAAAAAAATCACCAGCATCAAAAAATGAAAAGGTTGAACTTACCATTAAGGATAAAGAAAAGAAACCAATAATTAAAAGCTATTTTGTTCAATTCTATGGCAGCAAGTCTAACAATCTAACTGAAATGGATATTTACAAAAATATAAATTGCCCAGATTAATATGAGGAAATAAATTACTTAAATAGTCCCATTTTAGAAAAAGAAATTAAACTAGCCATTATTAAACTTCCTAAGAAAAAATCTCCAGAGCCCAATGGATTCACAGTTGAATTCTATCAAACATTTAAAGTATTTGGAAAAATAGGTAGAGGAGTACTGCCAAATTCCTTCTATGACACAAATATGGCACTGATACCTAAACTAGGAAGAACCAAAATAGAAAAATGAAATTATGAACCAATCTCTCTAATGAATATTGATGCAAAAATTTTAAATAAAATATTAGCAAAGTGATTACAGCAACTTATCAGCGGGATAATACACTATGACCAAATAGGATTTGTACCAGGAATACAAGACTAGTTCAATATCAGGAAAACTTTTAGCATAATCCACCATAACAATAACAAAACCAACAGAAATAAAAGGATAATTTCAATAGATGCAGAAAAGGATTTTGATAAAATACAGCTCCCACTTCTATTGAAAACTCTGAAGAGCCTAGGGATAAAGAAGGCCTTCCTTAAAATAATAAGCAATATGTTTCTAAAAGCAAGGTGGATGCCTTCCCAATAAGATCAAGGGTGAAACAAGGAAGTCATAAAAGAGGGAAAAGAACCCACTTGTGCAAGAATGTTTGTAGCAGCTCTTTTTGTGGTAACAAAGAATTGGAAAGTGAGTAGATGCCCATCAATTGGGGAATGGTTGAACAAGTTATAGTATATGAAGATAATAGAAGGTTATTGTTTTATAAAAAATGATGAAAGATTTATATGAATTGATGCTGAGTGAACAAGCAGAACCAGCAATACATTACACACAATAACAGCCAGAATTTGTGATGATCAGCTATGAAATATTTGGTTCTTCTCAGTATTTTAATGATTCAAAGAAGGCACAATAGACTTTAAATAGAAAATACCATCTGCTTCCAGAAAAAGACCTAAGGAGATTGAATGTAAATCAATAAATGTTATGTTCACTTGTGTGTGTATATGTGTGTGTGTTTAATTTTTCCAATGATTTTTCCCTTATGCTCTGATTTTTCTTTACCAACCTGATTCATAAAGTAATGAATACTAAAAATAAGTAAATTTATTAGGAAAATAATTTTCAGTTTTTAATCAATAGTGATTTAAAACATTTTTCATATTGATATAGATAGCTTTAATTTCTTCATCTGAAAATTGGCTGTTGACCATTTCTCAATTGAGTAATGACTTATATTCTTATAAATTTGACATGATTTTTTATGTATTTGAAAAATGAGGTCTTCATTAGAAACACTGGTTATAATTTTTTTTCAGCTTTGTGGTTCTTTCTCTTCTAATTTTGTTTTTGTTGGTTTTGTTTGGGCAGAAACTTTTTAAATTTTAATGTAATCAAAATTATCTATTTTGCATTTCATAATGTTCTCTAGTGATTCATTACTCATAAATTCTTCCCTTCTCCAAAGATCTGATAGGTACATATCTTTTGCTTACCCAATTTGTTTATGGCGTCACCCTTTATGTTTAGACCATGTACCCATTTTGACCTTATGTTGGTTTGGAGTATGAGATATAGGTTTATGCCAAATTTCTTACAAATTGTTTTCCAGTTTCCCCAGCAATTTTTGTGAAGTAGTGAGTTCTTATCTCAGAATCTGGAGTTTTAAGGTTTATCAAATATTAGATAACTGTAGTCATTGATTATTGTGTCATGTGTTCCCTAATCTATTTCTCTGATATACCACTCTATTTCTTAGCCAGCACCATATGTTTGTGATGACTGCTGCTTTATAATAGAATTTTAGGTCTGGTATTGCTAGGCCACTGTCCTTTGTATTTTTTTTTCATTAATTCCCTTACTATTCTTGAGATTTTGTTCTTTCAGATGAATTTTGTTATTATTTTTTCTAGCTGTACAAAAACAATTTTTTGGCAGTTTGATCAGTTTAAGTAAAATTGCCATCTTGATTATATTAGCTCAGCCTACTCATGAGCAATTGATATTTTTCTAATTGTTTAGATCTGATTTAATTTGTGTGAGAAGTGTTTTGTAATTGTGTTTTATTATATTAGATTGTTCTAGCTTTTTTAGTTGCATGCCCAAAGCATTGATCTCCTCTTTTTCTATTTTATTCATGTAGCTATTTAGAGATATAAAATTTCCCTAAAAACTGTTTTGGCTGTGTCCCATAACTTTTGCTATGTTGTCTCATAATTGTCATTCTTTGGATGATGTTGTGGATTATTGTTGTGATATGTTGTTTGACCCATTCATTTTTTTTACAATTAGATTATTTAATTTCCAATTGGTTCCCTGGCCCTTTATTAAATGTAATTTTTATCGTATCATAATCTGAAAAGGATGCATTTACTATTTCTGCCTTTCTGTATTTATTTGTGAGGTTTTTATGCCCCAATATATGATCAATTTTTGTGTAACTGCCATGTACTGTTGAGAAAAGGGTATATTACTTTCTATACTTATTCAATTTTCTCCAGAAATTTATCATATCTAAGTTTTCTAAGATTCTATTAACCTCCCTAGTTTCCTTCTTATTGATTTTGTGTTTACATTTATTTAATTCTGTTAAGGGGATATTGAGATTCCCCCACTGGTATAATTTTGTTGTCTATTTCTTCCTATAACTTGTTTAATTACTTCCCTTATGAATTTAGATACCACTTGGTGCCTTTGCATTGGGTATTGATACTTCTTCATTGCTTATGGCAACCTTAACAAGATGAAACTTCCTTATTTCATTTAATTAGATTTATTTTTACTTTTGCTTTATCTGAAATCAGAATTCCTACCCCTGTATTTTTTTTTGCTGCAGGTGATGCATAATAAATTCTGCTCCAGCATTTTATGTTGTCTGTATATCTGTTTCAAATGTTCCTTTAACCACATATTGCTGAATTTTTGTTTTTAATCCACTCACCTATCTGCTTTGTTTTCATGTGAAAGTTCATCCCATTCAGTTATAATTTCCAGGTGTATATTTCCCTTCATCCTATTTTCCCCCTTCTAAATACTTTTGCCCTCCCTTTCTCCTATGTCTCCTTTGTATTTGTTTCTAATCAACTCCTCCCTCAACCTGCCCTCCTCTCTCTCACTCTTCCTCCCTTCTCTTAACCCTTTCTCCTAATGTATCTGTCTTCCCTTACTTACAGTATGTCCCTTTTCTTTCCCCTTTCTTATCTGACTTCTTTATAGGGTAAGATAAAATTCACCACTGAGTGAATATGCTATTCCCTCTTGGAGCCAAAACTAATTTTCAGCATCTTTCTCCCAGCATGGGGTAGCCCTCTCCAGGCAACAGCCTGGTTTCCTAATCTGGGAGCTTGTCTTCTGCACTGAAACTGGCGGCTGCCCCAATTGGCTGCTGTGCTATTGAGCCAGGATAGAGACCTCAGTTGCTAATCTTCTGTGATTAAGACTCTCTCACTGGCTTTCCTGAACACTGTGTAAACTGGGTTGAACACCCCTTTCATCCCATGAGACTGATCTTTCTTGAAGTCTTTCTAATCTATCTTGAGCTGTAGAGTGGTTTTATTCCATCAGACTTCATTTAGAGGCTTGATTTTATATGTCTTTTGAGTGAAACTTGGAAAGCTTGAGCAGTTTTCTGGCTTCACTTTACTATCTTGATTCCACCCCTGGAGCTTGGGTCTGAAGCTTTTTAAAGCTAACCAAAACTGGGGATTACAAGCACAGAGTGTGCTGGAGCCAGCTCTAACCAGTTCATGAGAATGAGTTGTTAAATGTCCATTGTATTTACCACTCAGAAAATTAAAAACCACTCCAAATAATAACTTATTTTGTTCTTCTCTTGATTGTCTAGACAAATCACTTATAGAGAAAATATTAGCAATATAATTTGAAAATTAAAAGGATATTGAGTGTACATATTCTCCTTCTCTTTTTCCCATTGAGAGCTGATTGTTAAATGTTTGCTGGTTTTAAGCTCCGGTTATAAGATGTCAAGAGTAGATTCATCCTAAGATTTGATTTATTTGAGTGTGTGCATATGAAGAAGCAGGAAATTCATACAAAGGCTCTGTGGTATTGTAGATATAATAGTGGATTTGGAGTTAGTAAAACCTGGGTTCTAGTCCTACTTCAGGTACTTTCTATAATTATTAATTTAAGTTTTCTATGCTTCCAAATGACTCTATAAGATTATGATTGCTAATCTTCCATACTGATGAAATCACATGCAAAGATGTTCTTAATGTTCCTCTTCTGACCTATTTTCCTTCTCTTTTCTCTCACATTAAACCTATCACTTTTTGTGGGGTGAGGGGAATGAGACTTAAAATTTGAAAAGCTATATATTGATTGATATTAAAAATGATTACCATGATGATGATGATAATCAAAATAACTTTTGTAAAAGGAGCTAACAGATTATATGTCAAAAATGGAGAAGTCATATATTATAATGAGAAATTAAGGTAATAGGAGGGTACTTGGTAGAGGGTATTCCATACTGGAGTACAAACCCACTGGGAAAAAAATAGTCCCAGTGAAAACCAGTAAAGTGTTGTTTTTTTTTGTGTGTGTATGTGTGTGTGAGGGGGTGTTGCATGTTTATTTTATAATAAGTAATAGGTAAATAATATGTGGAGATTCTTAAAGTGATTTGGTCATATTTATATAGAATTTTGAATTAAGCATCCACTGAATTAAGCATACCTTTGTATGCATATAGAGACAAAGATAGAGACGGGGAGAAAGAGAAAGAGAGAGAGACAGACAGACAGAGACAGACAGAGAGAGAGAAAGAGAGAGAGAGAGAGAGAGAGAGAGAGAGAGAGAGAGAGAGAGAGAAATTCAGAACTTTTATTAAACCAGTGGAAATCACAGGTCCAAATACTGTACTGAACCTCGGTGTACAAACATGTGTATATATAATCATGATTCTTGTATTTAAATCTTGGATGAGTTCATGTTCATCTTCAAAGATCCATGGAAGATTAATTGACTTAACTGTGGCAAGGCCTTGATTATTACTCCATAAATCATTGTTAATTATTTCTTAATTCTTTATCCTGCTCAGAGTGGGAAGATGTTTCCTAACATCCTGATCAATCTCTACTCCTAGCCTGGGAAATTTTTCTGCCTCATTAATCATCATTTAGCTATTCATATTTAGCTTTAGGAATATATCTATGACTTAGGAAGGGGACTTACTGTACTGGATAATGAATGCAGTTATCATCACAGAAGTATGTCTCTGCTTTGGTCTCTGTTTTATGGTCTGGACAGTGTTTCTTATTAAAATGAGTCACTCTCTTTGTTTTGAAAGCAAGCAGGCAATCACTTTCTTTCTTTTTTCTCTTTCCCCTTTTCTTTTCTCTCCCTTTTTCTCTTTCCTCCCTTCCTCTCTTATTCTCTCCCTCCTTCCCTCCTTCTCCTTCCCTCCTTGTCTCCTTCTCTTCCACTCTTCCTTCCTTCTTTCCTTCCTTTCTTCCTTCATTCCATTTTCTCCCTCATTCCTCCATCCCTTTCTTTCTTTTCCCCCTACTTTCCTTTCTCTTTATTCTATTTTCTTTCATTATATTAATTTTCCAGCATCTCCCTTTAGGAAATTAAATGCAATTCACTTGTAGCCAGATTTTCTTATTTTGTAAGACTTGAAACAAAATAAACTCCTTTTAGTTGTTAGATAAAGATACTGTATAGGAATTGTAAATAGTGGTATCAAGAAAATCATAACTAATGCTGCTAAATTAACAAACAATGAAAGTTCTTAAAATCACATTTATTTCCCAATTATGTATATATTCTAAATTTTCTGATTTCCCCCCAAAATTTTAGGATGAAGTAGAGGATTATTTTCTTCTATATGACTTTTCCCCCAATGAACTTTTTATAGCAGCGAGTCTTGGTAAGAACAATTGAACTGGTATAAGTTTTTTACTAACTTCTCATACAATGAAAGTAAATGGAATATAAGGGAGAAATAGTCAGAACTCATCAGAGTAATATGCAAAGTGGTGGTGATGGATATATGCCTTTCCTTGACCATGCATCTTCTATAAAACCCTGCATTTTGTCTTGTTTTTTCCCCACCATCTCTGGCATACAGTAGGCACTTCCTAAATGCTTTTCCATCCATCCATCCATCCATTCATTCCTTTATTCAGTTTAAATATAGTTTCTGTGAGAATTTTGATGTCACTAATATAACATGTCTTGTTTGTGGAACAGCAAGAAGAAAGTATCACTGGATTGAAGAATACATATCAGAGAGTAAATTTTTATTTAATTCATTTATTTTAATACACATTGCTTTATGTATCATGGTGAGAGAAAAAAAAACAGAATAAAAGGCAAAACCATAGGAGAGGAAAAAAACATTAAAAAGTTAACATGGCATGTGTTGATTTACATTCAGTATTCATAGCTCCTTTTCTGGATGCAGATGGCAGATTCTGACTAAAGTCTATTGGGATTGCTTTGGATCAGTGAAGCACTGAGAAGAACCAAGTCTCTCATAGTTGATCATTGCACATTCTTGTTGTTATTGTGTACAATGCATTCCTGGTTCTTTTTGATTTGCTCAGCATTGTTTCATGTAAATTTTTTAAGTCTATATAAAATCAGCTTGTTCATAATTTTTATGGAAAGTCATATACCAGATTTGTTCAGCCACTCTCCATTTGATGGGCATCTTCTCATTTTGCAATACTTTGCTACCACAAAAAGAGCTACTACAAACATTTTTGCACATGTGGGTCATTTTCCCTTCTTTATGATTTCCTTGGAATATAGACCCAGTAGTGGCACTGCTGGATCAAAGGATATGAACAATTTCATTGCCTTTGGGGCATAATTTCAGATTGCTCTTCAGAATGGTTGAATCATTTCACAACTCCACTAACACTGCATTAGTGTTCCAGTTTTCCCACATCACCTCCAACATTTCTCTTTATTTTTTTCTATAAATGTAGTTAATCTGAGAGATATGAGGTGGTACTCCAGAATTCTTTTAGTTTGAATTTCTCTAATAAATAGTGATTTAGAGATTTTTTTTTCAAATAACTATAGATGGCTTTAATATCCACTTATTCACATCCTTTGGCCATTTATCAATTGGGTGATGATTTGTATTCTTACAAATTTGACATAGTTCTTTATATATTTTAAAAATGAGACCTTTTTCAGAAAAAACTAGCTGTAAAAATTTTTTTTTCCTAGCTTGGTACTTCCCTTTTAATTTTGTTCTGTTGGTTTTGTTTGTGCAAAACCTTTTTAATTTAATGTAATCAAAGTTGTCCATTTTTCTTTCATAATGTTCTCTAGTTCCTCTTTGGTCATAAATTCCTCCTTTCTCCAAAGATCTGATAGTTAAATTATCCCTTGTTCTCTAATTTGCTTATGGTATCATCATTTATGGCCAAATCATATATCCATTTTGACCTTATTTTGGTATGGGATGTGAGATGTAGATCTATGCCAAATTTCTGACATATTATTTTCTAGTTTTTCCAGCAATTTGTGTCAAATAATGAGTTCTTTTTCCAGAAGCTGGAGTTTGGGGGTTTATAAAATACTAGATTGCTATATGCCTTACTTATTGTGTCATGTATTTAATCTATTCCACTGATTCACTACTCTATTTCATAGTCAGTACCAAATGGTTTTATTTATTGTTGTTTTATAATACAGTTTTAGATTTGGAACTGCTAAAGCACAATCTTTTGTATTTTTTCCCATTAATTACTTTGATATTCTTGAGATTTTGTTCTTCCAGATGAATTTTATTATTTTTTCTAGTTCTATAAAATAATTATTTAGCAGTTTGATTGGTATGACACTAAACACGTAGATCAATTTTGGTAGAAATATCATTTCTGTTATATTAGCTCAGCCTGTCCATGAGCAATTAATGTTTTCCCAGTTGCTTAGATTTGACTTTATTTATATGAGAAGTATTTTGTATTTGTGTTCATATAACTCTTGGGTTTGTCTTGACATTTAGATCCCCAAGCATTTTATTTTGTCTACATAATTTTAAATGGAATTTCTCTTTATACATCTTGCTAATGGGCTTTGGCAGTAATATGTAGAAATACTGATGATTCATGTGGGTTTATTTTATATTCTGCAACTTTAAAAGCTATAAATTGTTTCCAATAGGTTTTTGGATGATTTTCTAGGATTCTCTAAGTATATCATCATATCATCTACAAAGAGTTGCCTATTATAATTCCTTTAATTTCTTTTTCTTTTCCTATTGCTAAAGCCAACATGTCTAGTACAATGTTGAATAACAGTGGTGGTAATGGGCATCCTTGTTTCACCCCAATCTTATTGGGAATGTATCCAGTTTCTCTCCATTACAAATAATGCTTGCTGTTGGTTTTAAATAGATATTCCTTATTATTTTAAGGAAAGCTTAATTAATTTGGGTGTCTTAATTTGTTCTTTTTCTAGCTTTTTTAGTTGCATTTCCAGTTTATTGATCTGTTTTTTCTTTATTTTGTTCATGTGTTTATTTAGAGATATAAAATTTCCCCTAAGAACTACTTTGGCTGCATCCCATAGTTTTCGATATTTTATCTCATTATTGTCATTCTCTTGGATGAAATTATGGATTATTTCTGTGATTTGTTGTTTGACTCACTCATTTTTAGGATTAAATTATTTAATTTCCAATTGATTTTTAGTCTATCTTTCCCTGGCCCACTGTTGAGAAAAAGGTGTATTCCTTTCTATCTGTATTCAATTTTCTCCAGAGATGTATCATATCTAGATTTTATAGGATGTCATTAACCTCCCTATTTTTTTCTTGTTTATTTTGTGATTAGATTTGTCTGATTCTGAAGTCCCCCAGTCATATAGTTTTGTTTTCTATTCCTTTTCTATAACTGGCTTAATATATTTTCTAGGAATTCATATGTTGTATCACTTTGTGCATATACAATTAATATAGTTACTACCTAATTGTTTATAGCATCCTTTATCAAGATGTACTTTCCTTATTTTTCTCTTTTAGTTAGATCTATTTTTACTTTTGCTTTTTCTTAGATCAGAATTGCTACCCCTGCTTTTTTGACTTTAGCTAAAGCATGACAAATTCTTTTTCAGCCTTTTACCCTTGCCCTGTATATGTCTTTATGTGTTAAATGTGTTTCTTGTATACAGCATATTTTAGGATTCTGTTTTTTAATCCACTCAACTTTCTACTTCTGTTTTATGGGAGAGTTCATCTCATTCACATTTACACTTATGATTACCAGCTCTGTATTTTCTCCATTCTACTTCCCCTCCATATATACTTTTGTTCTCTGTTGTTCTCTGTTTCCATCCTGTCTTTAGTAGTGTTTTGTTGTTTTTCTTGACCCACCCCATCTACTACCTTATCTTTTATTACTCCTCTCCTCTTCTCTTACTTTTTTTTTTCATAGTGTTTCTGCCCCTCTTCTATCCAGTGCTTTGCTTTTCCCCCCTCTTCCTCCTTTGTAGGATTCTTCTTTATAGGCTTAGCTATATTTTTTATAGGGTTAGGTGAATTTCTATACCCAATTGAATGATTATGTTTTTCCCTCTTAGAGCCAAAACTGATGAGATCAACCTTTATACCATGCTCATCCCTCTCCCTTCTTTCCCTGTATTGTAATAAGTCTTTTCTGCCTCTTTATGTGATCTAATTTGTCCTGTTATAGCTCCCCTTTCCTTTTCTTCCATTATATTTTTCTACCCCTTAATATTTTTTGTTCTTTGATATCATCACATCAGAGTCCATTCACAATGACACTCTCTATTTATGTAATGTCCTTTTCTATCTGTCACAATAACAAATGCAGTTTTCAAGTTTCATATATCATTTTCCCATCTAGGGATTTAAACAGTTTAACCTTTATATAATATATATTTTCCCTCTGTTTACTTTTTTACATTTTTCAAAAAGTTGCCTTCCTTTTCCAAGCTCTTGACTTTCTCTTGCATACCTCTCATTTCTGTTCTCATTCTTATTCTTCTACTTTTCTTATTTGTCTTTTAACTGTTTTATGAACACTTCCAGGTAGCCTCACTGGACTTGATACCTATTCATATCACTTTTTGAAATTTCCTTTGTGCACATTTTTTCTTCATCTCGGTTGTAGTTTTAGTCTTCCCTGTCACCATAGTAGCTTTCTATGATTGAGGTTCTTTTCTGGTTTTTGGTCTTTTTCTTTTCTTTTAGTGGTTTCTCTTTTTACTTTTTTTTTTAAACTTTACTTTTAAGGTTGAGCTGTGTTCCTGGAGTAAACAGGTTGTTATCCCAAGCTTCTTGCACAGTTTTCAACCTTGGCTTTGAGCACATGGGCTTCTTGCATTTGCAGATGGTAGCTTTATCTGCTCTTTTCTGAAAACCTCATGGTTTCCTAGAATTTGCCTTCTGAACTGGAACTGGGGACTACCCTCCTGGTTTACTCTGCTACTAAGCCAGAATTGAGGGTTTCATTGCTAATTTGATGTAATTAAGACCCTCTAATTGACTTTCCCAGATTCTCTCTGTGTTGGTCTGAGCACCCTTTCCGTCCCAGTGCGACTTACCTTTCTTAAAATTTTTCCATTCTATGTTAATCTGGAGAGTGGTTTCATCCTGTCATACTCTGTTCAGAGGCTTGCTTTCATGTAGTTTTCTGGGGAAATTGGGAAAGCTTAATCAGCTTTCTGTCACTCCAACATTTTGGTTGAATCCCTGGAAGTCCTGAAAGAGTAAATTTAAAAATTTACTGGAAAAGTTAGAGGGGACTAAGTTATAGGGGGCTTTTCTATTTGGTCTTAGAGACAATTGGACACCATTGGGGTTTATTGAATAGGAGGATGACATGATCAGATTGTGTTTTAGGTAATTATTTTTGTGGCTGAATGGAAAAAGGATTGGAGTAGGAAGAAATTTGAAGCAAGTTGGCCCCACCAACAGGCTATTGCAGTAATCATGATATTATATGGTAAAGACTTGAACTAAAATGGTAGCAGTGACAGAAGGCAGAATGAAAATTAATTTTAAAAATTGGCAAGAACTTGGATATAGGAGGTGAAAGATAGGAATCCAGGATGATTTCTAGCTTTGGAACTGAGGGACTGGGATTATGGCATTGTGTTCTTGGGAAGATAGAAATGTTTAGGGAAAAAGATAATGAGTTCTGTTTTGAACATATTGAATTTAAGATCAAGTAAAATACTATTTAAGGAAAGCACAAGAAAAAGTGCCCCAGACAGAGACCTGAGGGATGCTTAGCGGCAGTGAGTACCCAACTGAGATTATGTTATAAAATTTTGTAGTGGTTCCATTCATAATGGTTGCATGATTTTCTCCATCTTTATTAAGTAGCTTGTGTATAGTTGAGAAGGCAGTGATTTTGGGGAATGATCCAAGACTGAGGCTTGGATATGTATAATTGGAAATATAAGAGATTGAACTTCAATTGGCTTACCAAGGTGCAAATATGGGGAGAAGAGGAGAGAGTGGCCATTTCAGGGGGGATAACCTGAGAGAAAATTGAGGAATCAGTGGATTAGAAGTCACTGTGAGAATGAAAAATGAGGCTATTTGAATGAAAGTAAACAGAGTGGTGAGAAGCCAATAGATCATGATTGAAAAAAAAGGATTTCAGAATTCTTGAATACATAGGTGGTATATTTGTGGGTGATGGCAACATCAAGGGAATGATTACCTTTGTGTGTGGCTGAGGTTGGGTGGGAAAGGCCCATGAGAAGAGAGGAGATTGCAGAACTAAGTAGTTAGGATATTTGAAAAATGATCAATATTTATACTGAAGTACATTAGCAGGAAGGCAGGAGTTGAGGAGAAGAGCTAAGTTTTAAGTCAATTATAAAACTGAAGGAAAGGGAGTGGCCTGGATTTTGTTCGATATAAATAGCATGAACTTCAGATAAAAAAAAAAGTTGTTAAGAGAAGGGGTGAATCTGGAAGTGGAAATGGGGAGCAAGGAATATTCCAACTCTTTGGATTCAATAAATATTCCATAACATAAACTCATGGAAAGAGACAGCAGAGTACCTTGTAGGTAGTACTACTTTAACTGTCACTTGTGAGGAGAAAAGCAATAATGAGGCATTTACCTGTGGTGTGGTGTTGTGCCAGATGTAACTTGCCATCTACTGGATTCATATTTTAGGAATTCATGCTATGTATCATACTCAATTGTTTCTAATCTGTAGAAGCAGTGAAAGTGCCATCAGTACCCTCTATATTTTGATACCTAGAGATATATATCCCAAATAATTCCACAATAGTTATGGTTCTGTCTCAAATTTCTCTTTGAACTCTAAAGTTTTGTGATTTTTATTGTTCTATCATCA
Source organism: Myrmecobius fasciatus (assembly GCA_023553655.1). NCBI lineage: Eukaryota > Metazoa > Chordata > Mammalia > Dasyuromorphia > Myrmecobiidae > Myrmecobius > Myrmecobius fasciatus. The sequence continues at coordinate 54,282 of JAJPUD010000677.1, read as the reverse complement.
GCATATTTCAAACCCAAATTATCCTGTGGTCAAATTTTTCAGAGAAATGGGGTTCACTTTTCCAAGAACAGTGTAATCTTATGATTTGTACCTCTTTATCTTTCTCTATAATTTTTTAATGTTTTTTAACAAAAAGCTGAATAGTTCTGGAATATAATGTATATTTCAAGCAATTGAGTAACATTTAAAATAATAAAGATAAAGGACAATCTAGAAATTTTGGTAGGTTTTGATTTGACTACCTCAGAACAAGGGAAGCAACTTCACATATACTGCCTTGAAATTGTTTAAATTTTATTAAAATACATTTAGTACAAGTATGCATTGAGATTACTAAAACTCTATGTTTTTAAACTCTTTTAATAAAAAAGTTGTTTTGTAGCAGGAAACTTGAGATCATTTGTTATGAATTACCAACCACATATTTATGAGATTGTAAATCATTGCAACCAAGACCTAGGAAAATGAGAAGACCATTTTACAGAGGATGTCTCATAAAAAAAGTTATACAAGTTTAAACTCTACTTTTAGCCTTTTGATTACAGTGGCCTCCTAGGAATAAACAATGTAAAAATATATCTCAACATTTTGATTTTAAATCACATTTTCTTTGTGACTAATAAAGTTAGTAATGAAAGTTTTGTTTTGTTATTTTTGGAGGCAATTGGGATTAAGTGACTTGTATAGGGTCACATAGCTAATATGTGTCTGAGACTAATGTCTGAGAACTCAGGACTCGTGACTTCAGGGCCAGTGCTCTATCCATGGCACCACCTAGTTGTCCCAAACATTTTGTAATAGAACATTATATTTAATTTTAAAAGGATTCTTTGAGGGCAGCCTATTAACGTATTATGTGAAGTATAACTTATGCAATTGGTGATTATAATTAATAGCATTATTTTCCCTTGAGTTTTGTACACAGATTTGGAGATATATTAAGTGAGACAAATGTAAATTTATTATTTCCATTAGAATTTTATTTTCCCAAATATATATAAAATAATTTTCAAATTAATTTTTGTAAGATTCTGTGTTCCATTTTTCCCCTTCCTTCTTTACCTTCTCTCTCGCCAAGACAGCAAACAATCTGATATAGGTTGCATATATATATATATATATATATATGTATATTTTAAAACTTATTTCCATATTTTCCATGCTGTGCAAGAGAAATCATATCAGAAGAGAGAAAAAACATGAGAAAGAAAAAGCAAACAAACAATCACTTCCTCCCAAAAAGCTGAAAATACTATGCTTTGATCCACATTCAATCTCCCTGGTTCTCTCTCTGGTGCAGAAGGCATTTTCCATCTCAAGTCTATTGGAAATGCTTTGGGTCACCAGATTTCTGAGAAGAGCCAAGTCTGTCATATTTTATCATTGCATAAATTTGCTGTTACTGTGTACAGTGTTCTCTGGGCTCTGCTCACTTTACTCAGCATCAGTTCATATAAGTCTTTCCAGGCTTTTCTGAAGTCAGCCTGCTTATCATTTCTTATAGAACAATAATATCTCGTTACATTTATATATCATAATTTATTCAGCCATTCCCCAATTAATGGGCATCTGCTCAATTTCCATTTCCTTGCCTCACAAAAAGAATTGCCACAAATATTTTTGCACATATGGGTCCTGTTTCCTTTTGTTATGTTCTCTTTGGGATAAAGACTCAGTAATGACACTGCTGTATCAAAGGATAGGCACTGTCTTATAGTCCTTTGGGTATCAGCTGCAAGAATCTTGTACCATGTCATTCTTACAAGACACCCTAATGTGTTTTGTACTATATTTATAATATCTACCTACTTACCTATCTATCTATCATTTGATTTGTCTGTTTATCTACCTAGCTATCTTACATTTCCTATTTTATTATACAAGACTTTTTAAGGAAAGGCAGTCCTTTACACTCATCCATTTCTTTTTCTGCTTCCTGCCTCAAATATGTTGACATTCAACTCATTTTTCACATAGGGATAGAAATAAGGACTGGACTACTATGATGTTATTAGTATAGTATACTCTCAGTTGAGAATATACCCACTCTATTGCAGGTTAGCATCTTTTTTCCAATTCTGCAACTCTGCCTGGTTTCAACACCACAGAAAAAAATGCCTCTTGCAAGATAAGCAGATTACTTCCAATCTTATCCCCATAGACTAATTCAGTTTTGGATATTCAAACTCCTTCCTACCTTCTTCAGCCTTTTCTTTGCCGTGATTGGAGAGCTGAAGTATTAAACATCTCCTAAAGCTTCCTTTTATTAAGGACTGACATTGGAATTTCAACTCACTCCATTCTCCATCTGCAGCTCTGCTTGGTCAACTCCACAGGACAAGATACACAATCATCTCTGTTTTTAAAGTTTCATTTTGTATGTTTTCTTCTGCCATTAGATTGTAAATTCTTTGAGAGGTAGGACTAGTTTTCCTTTTCTTATTTGTTTCCTCTGTACTTAGTACTATTCCCTGCTCACAGTAAGTGTTCAATGAATTGAAAATTTTAAAGAGTAACCTGGGCATTGAGAAGTCAAGTGATTATGTATAGTCACCAGTACATGTCAAAGGGAGGACTTGAGATCCAGTCTTGATTTTAAGGTTATCTTTCTATTCATTGCAAAGCATTACCTATCTACCTTGCACACAGTATTTGTTCAACAAATATGTATTGAAGGAATAAGTGAATGAATGGTGTGGTACTACAATAACCATGAGTTTATCTTTGAACTTTAAACCCAATTTACTAAAGATATCTTTTTTCATTAACTTGTTTTTAAGAAGAAAGGTTTTATTTATAATTTAAATTTTATATTACATTATTTTCCCCTTCGAAATCACACCCTTGGAGTGTTAGCAAGCATATGTACATCTCTAGTAGTACTTTGTTGGTTGGGTTCATCATTAGAATCATTCAGTCTTGCCTGTAGTGTGTTCCTTTCCCAGAAAATAGACAAAATCTGTGTTGGGTAGAAAGAAAAGTATCCTTATGTAGTTTCTTCTTTTTTTCACTCCATCTCAGATTTGAGAATTTCTTTCTATTATTTTTGTATGTCTTCTATGCATTTAAAATAATTTATTGCTTTTTATATTTTTATCCTTGTTCAATAACCCACCTCTCCTATTTCTATACTGTAGAAGCTCTTCCTTGTAACAAATAATATAGTAAAATGAAATAAATAAGCACATTGGTCATTTCTGGGAGGGCATATCTGATTCTGTACTTGCAGCCCATCATTTCTCTTCAAAATAGATGTTATATTTTTATTATCAGTCTCCTAAAACTATGAATAGTCAGTCACTGCTTTGGTTAGAATTTCTTAGGTCTTTTAGAGACCTCACCTTTTCCTTTCAAACACTTTTTTGTTGTGGTCATGGTGTAACTTGATTTCTTGGTTCTACTCATTTCACTTTATACAGGTTCATGTAAATCTTTCCTAAATTTCCTTTTAATACATTATTTTCATTATTCCACTGCATCAATATACTAGAGTTTGTTTAGTCATTGAAGAGAGTTTTTTTCACATATAATCAGAATAGATGATCTTTGAGAATCTGTGATTAGATTATAAGCTTACATCTAGACAGCAAAACAGTATTTCTAGTCTAATCCCCTCAATTAACACATGTAGAATCTGAGGCCCAGATAAGTTATAGAATATGAGAAATTGTCAAAATTACATAGACACTAAATGAAGGAGATGGGCTTCTAATACTTGCCCTTTTATTTCAGAACCCATGTTCTCATATGTTTTATTCTCTAACATTCTCTGATTCATTTTCTCTTTGTCTCTGTCTCTGTCTTTCTATCTCTCTGTCTCTCTTTCTCTGTCTCTGTCTGTCTATCTGTCTCTCTCTCCTCTTCTCTCTCTCTTCCCCTTCTCTCACCTCTCTCTATTCCCTTCTCCCATCTCTTTCAATCAAAGAGATTGTATGTGGTTCAGTAGTTTCAACTTAATTTTTAATTTATACAAAGCACTTTAAAGTTTCTGAAAACAATTGCAAAAGTGGTCTGTAAAATTCAGTGTCACAAAGTAAGGAAGCAAGTGAAGGGATGGGAATTTTTAAGCTCTGCCTTTGAGTAAGCATCTGCCCTAGGAATGGAATAGGCCTAGATATGAGTGAGTGTCTTCCTCAGCCAAGAAAAGACCAACTTTTCATGTTTTTTTGGCATTAGAAAATTCTAGTTATATTTTAATTTGTTAAAGATGTGTGTGTGTTTATAAAGCTTGTTTATTTATTTTTAGAAAAATAACAGGTGTCTCCCTCACTGAAAAGTGAGCTGCTTGAAGACAAGAAACATGTATTTCTTTAAAACACAAGAGTTTTACCTTACATGTAATTGTTTAAATAAAATTTACTCATGTTCCTTCCCCAGCCTGAATTCTTTCTAGTGACAAAAACAGTTGAGCAAAAAATACTAATACAGTGATGATATTTGACAGCACATATATTTTTTTTGTTCTAGCAATCCTCAACAGGTAGTAAAACACATTAATCTACTACAAAAGAAATATAGAGAGTTATTAGAACAAATTCCTTTTGGTAATCTTTTGATTTATATTTTTTGTGGTCTTATTATGTCTCATTTTCTTAGTTTTGTTTTATTATACTATCCATCAATTTACAAAAATCTTCCCATGTTTTTCTGAATTCTTTATACCTGTTATATATGCATATACATATAATATAGTGATGTTCCATTCTATTAATATACCATAGTTTTTTCAATCATTTCCCAATCAGTAGATATGTACTTTGTTTCCTTTCATTTGCTTCGATTATCTATCTATCTATAATTATCTATCTCTATATATCTATATGGAGAGAAAAGAGGGAAGAGAGAGACAGAGAAAGAGAAAAAAAAGACAGGTGGGAGAGAAAGGGGGAAGAAGGGGGAAGGACACACAGAGAGAGAGTTGAATACTGATTTTCAAAGAAATAGTTTTGTTTTTGTTTTTTGCTGAGGCAATTGGGGTTAAGTGACTTGCCCAGGGTCACACTGCCAGGAAGTATTGTGTCTGAGGTTATATTTGAACTCAGGTCCTCCTGACTTCAGGGCTGGTGCTCAAAGAAGTACTTTTTATTAAAGTTGTTACAGTTTATTCATATTCAGTTTAGAATTATCTCTATAGTGTAAGTTGTAGCTAAAAGCAAATCTAACATGAGTGGTTGAATTTAATGGCTTCTAAGTCCCTACTAGCTTCAACCCCATGGTCTTATGATCTATGATCCTACTCTATCAGAACTAAAACTTGACTCCCACTCACCACAATCCCCACTCCCTCCCTCAAACAGCAGCATCATTTCTCTATTGATTTTTCCAATACACCTAGGTGGCAGTAGATAGCAACAAAATGTCATTAACATTTGATAGAGTAAGCTGAATAAATCAAAAAAGCAATCCTACTGTCATTTAAAAGTGCAGATTTTCCTATAAAAGGTAAATGGAAACAATAAAACCCACAAAATAGTTCAAAGTGAATATTGTGAAATTATGAGGAATGAAGATAGCTACTAAGAAGAGATGGCAGATGCCTACCCTTCACCCAGTTTTTGTACAAGTAGAGGAGAAGGCCACTACCCACTCCTGTCAAATGTTATATTTGTTGTCAGATTTTTTTTTCAATGCTTTGATTGCTTTTGTTAATTTTTTCTTTTTTTAAAAAAATTAACATATAAGTGGGTGGAGCAGATACAGGAGAAATTTTAGATGATATAAAAACAAAAGATTTTTAAATTTTATTTGCAAGAAGTAATGCTTTTCCTGTAGAAAATTAATGTGGCAGAGAAGATAGATATATTCCCTAGAAATTAAGAATACCTGAATTCAAATCCTGTTTCTGACAAATACTAGTTCTGTGATCCTGGGCAAATCACCTAACTTTTCACTGCTCTGAGCAACTCTCTCATACTGTCAGTTGCAGAAAAGTTGCTGATCTGCACTGATGAATGTAGTTTTCTTCTCTGAGATTTCACTACGCTGATGAAATTGCAAGTCCATTTTCTATCCTTTTTTTCTTTAGATACCTTCCCCTATTATAAGTTAGGTGGGAGAAGAATAATCTGTGATTTTCCAACAAAAACTTTCAGGCTAATGAGTGCCATTTATTTTGAGGCTGCAATAGAAAAGCAGAATTGGGTTTGTCTATGAGACAATTGCAACTGCTAAAGGAAACCCAGCTTCAGTTAATTTGTCAATCAACAAGCATTCAATATGTGCCAACTATGTTCTAGATACTATACCAGACAATGGGGAAAGAAAGGCAGCATTAAAATTACCCCTGCTCTCATGGAATTGTCTCTTAAGGGAGATGACATGCTATTAGATGTGTGTGCACATAGCATTGAAGTTCTCTTCAAAAGACCCTCAAAAAGAGATAACAATAATAAATCTGGTCTATATAAATGTGTTGAGAAGCAATAAGGCAAAAAGGAAACAGACATTAATTAAATGCCTATTATGTGCCAAGATCTTTATAAATATTATTTTCATTTGGTCTTTACAACAACCCTGGGGGAAAAGTGCTATTATTCCCATTTTATATTTGGGAAAAACTGGGGTTAAATGATTTCCTGAGGATACAAAGCTAGTATATATCTGGGGTCATATCTTAACGCATTAATTTGAGGTCCAATATGCTGTCTACTGAATCATTTAATTGCTTCTAGTGAATAGAGTGAAATCGTTAGAACTAGACAAACATGGAACTTAGTTCAGGTAGGCAGGCTCACCCTTGTACTTCCAATTATCATTCTATATGTGCAAATGGTTCTGCATCTTGGCTGTAGTGGTTGTGTGACCTAGGAAAAGGCCTGTTAGTCTTCCAGGCTTTCCCTCTCTAAGACTTATTCTATAGAACAATATGCTTGTCTGCATTGATAGGAGTTTCCTCATCAATAGCTTCTTACATGATGAAACCATGGTTCTAGATAAATCAAATAGAAACAGTATATGAGAGGCACCATCATTAGAGAATGAGAAGTAGGTTGGCATAATGCACAACATATTGGACCAAAAAACTAGAAGATCTGGGCTCAAATACTATTTCTGAAACTTACCAGCTGTTTGACTTATCCCATAGGGAAGGTAATCTCTCTGAACATATTTCCTCATCTTTAAAATTAGGATAATATATCTGTTGATATTAATATCCAAGGTTGTTATGAGGATGAATTGGGATATTTGATATAAAATATTTTCAAAATATTAAATAAAACTCTATGTAAATATTAGATATTGTTATCATTTTCTATATTAGATCTATGATTTTATTAATATGGTAAACTCCAGATGAGATTTATATCCTATATCTTTTGCGCCTTCTCTGCAATTTGTATTTTTTGGGATTTACCTATATCACTGAAACCATCTATAGTTACAAAGCCAGTTTATGCCAATGGTGAGACTCAAACTCAAATTTAAATATGAAGGTGATTTAAAGAACATTAACATCAGCTTATATCTTGATCCAAATTTTAAGTTACTGTCATGAAATAACATCTGGCACATGAAAGTGGCCATAATCTCAACAAGGCACTGGAAATGCAATTTTTTGAAGATGTGCCACTAGTCAGCAGTAGTATGGAATTCAAAGTCCAAAGAAGGTGGTGACTTTGTCTCTATTTCAGGATTAGACTGAGTCAGGTGATGTTCTGAGTAATAGAGATATCAATAAATGAATGAAAGAGCCCCTAGCTTTAAAGAGTGGTTGCCAGAAGAGGAAATTTTGTCTGAGGAGTCACGAGGACTATATGTATAGCCTGAGAACTCTCCATTGTCATGGTCTTTCTAGTAGCAATGGAAACATGTATTTCTCAGAACAAAAAATAGAAATGGGAGTATAGTAAAAGGGAAGGGAAGATGGTAAGATGACCAGGTTTCATGCTGGATGACTATATGGAATGAGTTTCTTGTTTTTTTAAAATATAATGCAATCGGACTTCCTTCCGGGGGTGGAGCCATGGTGGCGGAGATCAGACAGGATTCTCTGTAACCTCCTCTAACCTCCCCTCAAACCAACAACATATGAAGCCTCTAGACTGATTCTGAAGCAAAAAAATCCACAATATCTGGAGAACAACACGATTCTAGAAGAAGATACTCTGGAAGAACCTCAAAACAGGTCTGTGTTAATGGGGCAGGGGGTGGCCTACTGAACCCAGACTGCAGCACAGGGAGATCGGGGCAGGGAGCTGGAGCAGGGAGCTGGAACAGGAGTCGGAACAGGAGTGGGACCTTTGTGCTTTTCACACACCTGGGAGTCTTCTGCGAGCCTCTTGGAACAATTTGTCCTGATTGTGGGCAGGTGGTTTGGAGCGTCTGCCTTTTGAGGGGGATAGATTGTGAACCACTGAACCCCTGATGAGCATGGGACCTAGCTGCCATTACACAGCACCTTAAAGCAATCAATCAAACAACAGGACTGATAAGCACCAGAAATAATTCAATCAGTGGAGCTGCCCAGCCCCTGACATAATTCAATCAGCAGAACTGCCCAGTTCCTGAAATAACTCAATCAGCAGAACTGCCCCAGGGCAAATTAAAGCAGCTGTCCCACCTTTGCCCTAAACAGACCTCACACCTTTAAAAAAAAAATGAATAAAAAACCAAAAAGAGCTCTC
>JAJPUD010000677.1:19489-45258 GCA_023553655.1 Myrmecobius fasciatus | reverse complement strand
AAGCAACTCCAGAAAAAGCCCCAAAGAGAGACATGAATTGGTCTCCATGTCACAAGGCTTTCTTTGAAGATTGCATAAAATATCTTAAAAGAGAGTTAGAAGAAACATGGGGAAACGAAATGAGATCACTGCAAAATAAAATAGAAAAAATGGAAAAAGAATGCAATGAACAAAAAAATGTAATTGGTCAATTGCAAAAGGAACTAAAAACAGTAACTGAAGAAAATAAGACATTAAAAATTAGAATCGAACAATTGGAAATTAATGACTCATCAAGACTTCAAGAATCAGTTGAACAAAAACAAAAAAAATGAAAAGATAGAGAAAAACATGAAATATCTCCTAGGAAAAACAACTGACCTGGAAAATAGATCTAGGAGAGACAATCTAAGGATTATAGGGCTTCCTGAAAGCCATGATGAAAAAAAGAACCTGGACACTATATTCCAGGAAATCATAAAAGAAAACTGCCCTGATGTTTTACACCCAGAAGGCAAACAATCCACCGATCACCTTCTGAAAGAAACCCAAAAATTAAGTCCCCCAGAAATATCGTGGCTAAATTCCAGAACTATCATACCAAAGAAAAGATATTACAAGAAGCCAGAAAGAAACAATTTAAATATCGGGGAGCTACACTTAGGATCACACAAGACCTAGCAGCTTCTACTTTGAAGGATCAAAGGGCCTGGAATCAGATATTCCGAAGGGCAAAGGAACTTGGATTACAGCCAAGAATAAGTTACCCAGCTAGAATGAGCATTATCTTCCAGGGAAGAAGATGGTCATTCAATGATATAGGAGAATTTCACCTATTTCTACTGAAAAGACCAGAACTGAACAAAAAATTTGATCTACAAACACAGAACACAAGAGAAACATAAAAAGGTAACAAGAAAAAATAACTCTTGAGAACTATATTTATGTTATAGATACTTATAGAATGAGGGTTGATTTTATGAATCGATTATTACATTATGATTATGATATGATTACTGTGATTTTATGATTATTATTATATGTTTATTGTGATTTTGTGAATCTTATGATATGATAAACTGAAGAAGAAATTAGAGGTAGAAAAGGGATAACACTGGAAGAAGAGGAAAAGGAGGTAAAATAGGGGAAATTACATCACATGTAGAGGCAAAGAAAACCTATAATGATTGAGGGGAGAAAAGGGAGGGGAATGAGAATTGGATTAATCTCCATCTCATCAGATTTGGCTCAGAGGGAATAATAGACGTACTTACAAGGAAACTGGAGGGAAAGGGGGGAAAAATGGGGTGGGTGGGGCTCTAAAGGGGAAGGATTGTTTGAGGGAAGTGGTTTTCAAAAGCAAAATAGTAGGGAGGAGGGAAAGGGGATAAGAAAGAGAAAAGCATAAGCTAGGGTAAATAAGATGACAGGAAATACAGAATTAGTTATTTTAACTGTGAATGTGAATGGAATGAACTCTCCCTTAAAGCAGAAGCAGATAGCAGAGTGGATTAAAAACCAGAATCCAACAATATGTTGTATACAAGAAACACATCTAAAACATAGAGATACATACAGGGTGAAGGTAAAAGGCTGGAGCAGAATCTATTATGCTTCAGGTGAACAAAAAAAAGCAGGGTTAGCAATCCTGATCTCAGACCAAGTAAAAGCAAAGATAGACTTAATTAAAAGAGACAAAGAAGGAAATTATATCTTCCTAAAAGGTACCATAGATGACGAAGCAATATCAATACTAAACATATATGCACCAAGTGGTATAGCATGGAAATTCCTAGAAGAAAGGTTCAGAGAGATGCAATAAGAAATAGACGGCAAAACCATAATAGTGGGGGATCTCAACCTCCCTCTCTCAGAACTTGATAAATCAAACCACAAAATAAATAAGAAAGAAGTTAAGGAGGTAAACAAAATGTTAGAAAAGTTAGGTAAGATAGATCTTTGGAGGAAATTAAATGGAGACAGAAAGGAGTTTACTTTTTTCTCAGCAGTCCATGGAACTTATACAAAAATCGACCATGTGTTAGGACACAAAAACCTCAAAATCAAATGCAGGAAGGCAGAAATAATAAATGCATTTTTTTCAGATCATGATGGAATAAAAATCACATGCAATATAAGGCCAGGAGAAAATAGACCAAAAAGCAATTGGAAACTAAATAATTTTATCCTAAAGAATGAGTGGGTGAAACAGCAAATTACAGACACAATTGCTAATTTCATTCAAGAGAATGACAATAATGAGACCACATACCAAAATTTGTGGGATACAGCCAAAGCGGTAATAAGGGGAAATTTTATATCTCTAGATGCTTATTTGCATAAAATAGAAAAAGAGAAAATCAATGAATTGGCCTTACAACTAAAAAAGCTAGAGAAAGAACAAATTAAAAACCCCCAGTCAAATACCAAACCTGAAATCCTAAAAATAAAAGGGGAGATTAGTAAAATTGAAAGTAAAAAAAACTATTGAATTAATAAATAAAACTAAAAGTTGGTTTTATGAAAAAACCAACAAAATAGATAAACCTCTAGTTAATTTAATTAGAAAAAGGAAAGAGGAAAATCAAATTGTTAGTCTCAAAAATGAAAAGGGAGAACTTTCCACCAATGAAGAGGAAATTAGAGCAATAATCAGGAGTTACTTTGCCCAACTGTATGCCAATAAATTTGATAACCTAAGTGAAATGGAGGAATATCTACAAAAATATAGATTGCCCAGATTAACAGAAGAGGAAATAAATTACTTAAATAGTCCCATTTCAGAAAAAGAAATTGAACAAGTCATTAATCAACTCCCTAAGAAAAAATCCCCAGGACCAGATGGATTTACATGTGAATTCTACCAAACATTTAAAGAACAGTTAACTCCAATATTATATAAACTATTCGAAAAAATAGGAAATGAAGGACTCCTACCAAACTCTTTTTATGATACAGACATGGTACCGATACCTAAACCAGGTAAAACAAAAACAGAGAAAGAAAATTATAGACCAATCTCCTTAATGAATATTGATGCAAAAATCTTAAATAAAATATTAGCAAAGAGATTACAGAAAATCATTCCTAGAATAATACACCATGACCAAGTAGGATTTATACCAGGAATGCAGGGATGGTTCAATATTAGGAAAACTATTAACATAATTGACTATATTAATAACCAAACTAACAAAAACCATATGATAATATCAATAGATGCAGAAAAAGCATTTGATAAAATCCAACATCCATTCCTATTAAAAACATTAGAGAGTATAGGAATTAATGGACTTTTCCTTAAAATAGTCGATAGCATCTATTTAAAACCATCAGCTAGCATCATATGTAATGGTAATAAACTGGAACCATTCCCAATAAGATCAGGGGTGAAACAAGGTTGCCCACTATCACCATTACTATTCAATATTGTATTAGAAACGCTAGCCTTGGCAATAAGACAAGAAAAAGAGATTAAAGGAATTAGAGTAGGTCATGAGGAAACCAAATTATCACTCTTTGCAGATGATATGATGGTCTACTTAGAGAACCCTAGAGAATCAACTAAAAAACTATTAGAATTAATCCACAACTTAAGCAAAGTTGCAGGATACAAAATAAATCCACATAAATCATCAGCATTTTTATACATCACCAACAAAATGCAACAGCAAGAGATACAAAGAGAAATTCCATTCAAAATAACTATCGATAGTATAAAATATTTGGGAATATATCTGCCAAGGGAAAGTCAGGATCTATATGAGCAAAACTACAAAACACTCTCCACACAAATAAAGTCAGATCTAAACAATTGGAAAAACATCAAGTGCTCTTGGATAGGTCGAGCGAATATAATAAAGATGGCAATACTACCTAAACTAATCTATCTATTTAGTGCTATACCAATCAAACTCCCAAGAGATTATTTAACTGAACTAGAAAAAATAACAACAAAATTCATCTGGAAAAACAAAAGGTCAAGAATTTCAAGGGAATTAATGAAAAAAAATGCAAATGAGGGTGGCCTAGCTGCACCAGATCTAAAACTATATTATAAAGCAGTGGTCACCAAAACCATTTGGTACTGGATAAGAAATAGAGTAGTGGATCAGTGGAATAGGTTAGGTTCACAGAACAAAATACTCAATGACAATTGTAATCTAGTGTTTGATAAACCCAAAGACCCCAGTTTTTGGGATAAAAACTCACTATTTGACAAAAACCGCTGGGATAATTGGAAACTAGTCTGGAAGAAATTAGGCATTGACCCACACCTAACACCATATACCAAGATAAGGTCAAAATGGATTCATGATCTAGGCATAAAGAATGATATTATAAACAAATTAGAACAATGTAGGATGGTTTACCTCTCAGACCTGTGGAGGGGGAAGGAATTTGTGACCAAAGAAGAACTAGAGGTCATCATTAATCACAAAATAGATAAGTTTGACTATATCAAGTTGAAAAGTTTTTGTACAAACAAAATGAATGCAGACAAGATTAGAAGGGTAGCAGTAAACTGGGAAAATATTTTTACATCCAAAGGTTCTGATAAAGGCCTCATTTCTAAAATATATAGAGAATTGACTCAAATATATAAGAATTCAAGCCATTCTCCAATTGACAAATGGTCAAAGATACGAACAGACAATTTTCAGACAAAGAAATTGAAATTATTTCCGGTCACATGAAAAGGTGCTCCAAGTCACTATTGATCAGAGAAATGCAAATTAAGACAACTCTGAGATACCACTACACACCTGTCAGATTGGCTAAAATGACAGGAAATGATAATGATAGCTGTTGGAGGGGATGTGGGAAAACTGGGACACTGATACATTGTTGGTGGAACTGTGAACAGATCCAACCATTCTGGAGAGCAATTTGGAGCTATGCTCAAAAAGTTATCAAACAGTGCATACCCTTTCACCCAGCAGTGTTTCTACTGGCCTATATCCCAAAGAGATTTTAAAGGAGGGAAAGGGACCCACATGTGCAAAAATGTTTGTGGCAGCCCTTTTTGTAGTGGCAAGAAACTGGAAATTGAAAAGATGCCCATCAATTGGAGAATGGCTGAATAAATTATGGTATATGAATGTTATGGAATATTATTGTTCTGTAAGAAATGACCAACAGGAGGATTTCAGAGAGGATTGGAGAGACTTGCATGAACTGATGCTGAGTGAAATCAGCAGAACCAGGAGAACATTATACACAGCAACAAGACTATACGATGATCAATTTTGATGGACATGGTTCTCTTCAACAATGATGTGATTCAAACCAGTTGTTCAGCGATGAAGATAGTCATATACATCCAGAGAGAGGCCTGTGGGAACTGAGAGTGAACCACAACACAGCATTTTAACGCTTTCTGTGAATATTTCCATGCATTCTGTTTTCCTTCTTAGGTTGTTTTTTTTTTCTTCTTCTCTTTCTAGATCTGATGTTTCTTGTGCAGTAAGATAACTATATAGATATGTATACATGTATTGTATTTGTCATATAATTTATCCTATCTAGCATGTATTAGATTACCTGTCATCTAGGAGTGGGGGGTGGGGGGAGGGAAAGGAAAAGCTTGGGGAAAAAAAAGGTTTTTTTGCAAAGGTCAATGTTGAAAGGTCACTCATATGTTTTGCAAATAAAAAGCTTTATAAAAAAATAAATAAATATAATGCAATCATAAAATAATAGATTTAAAGCTGGGTAGGACATTAGAAGCTAGAGAATTCAAATCCCTGATTTTAAAGATGAGAAAACTGAAAACAGAGGTTAAGTGACTTCTCCAGTCTCAGTTTATAAGTTTCTAAGGAAGGATTCAAGTATATTTTTTTATAAAACCCAGCCAGTCTAATATTCCTTATACTACACCACATTGCCTTAAGTATTTTTCTCCAAAACCTGTCCTTTCTTCTACTTTCTTTATTTCTATGGGTAGTATTGCAATTCTCCCAGATATTTGGGATCAAAATTTTAGATTAATTTTTGGCACTACCTTTTTCTTTCATCTTTCACATTGAGTCATTTGCCAAATCATGTTGATTCTAACATGGCAATACATCTTCTATTCATTTTTCTTTCTCACCAATAGTTTATAGTGTTAAAATAGTCTTCTGATTTTCTTTTCTACCTATCATTTATACAGAGGTTTTAATCCATCTTCTGAATTGCTAACGGTGCAATTCTCTTGAAGTACCATTCTGACTAGATCACTTATCTATTCAAAAATCTTAAAAGAAGGAAAGGAATTCACATGTGCAAAAATGTCTGTGGCAGCCTTTTTCATAGTAGAAAGAAACTGAAAACTGATTGGATGCCCATCAGTTGGAGAATGGCTGAATAAGTTATGGTACATGGGTGCTATGGAATATTATTATTCTATAAGAAACAATCAGGAGAATGATTTTAGAGAGTCTTGGAGAGAGTTATATGAACAGATGCTAAGTGAAATGAGCAGAACCAGGAGATCGTTGTACACAGCAGCCATCAATATTATATGACAATCTCTTCTGATGAATGTGACTCTTTTCAACAATGAGATAACTGATGCCAATTCCAATGATCTTGTGATGAAGAAAACCATGACCCAGAGAGATCACTGTAGGAACTGAATGTGAATCACAACATAATATTCTCATTATTTTTGTTATTGTTTCCTTCCGTTCTGTTTTCTTACTCATTTACTTTCCTTTTTGATCTGATTTTTCTTATGCAGCAAGAGAATTATTTAAATATGTTTACATATATTGGATTTTACATACGTTTTAACATGTATAACATATATTGAATTGCTTGCCATCTAGGAGAGGAGAAAATCTGAAACACAAGACTATGCAAGAGTCAAAGTTGAAAAATTTTCTGTGCATATGGTTTTTTTTGTTTGTTTGTTTGTTTTGCTTTTTGTTGAAGCAATTGAAGTTAAGTGACTTGCCCAGGGTCACACAGCTGGGGAATGTTAAGTGTCTGAGACTAGATTTGAACTCAGGTCCTCCTAACTTCAAGGCTGGTGCTCTATCCACTTCGCCACCTAGCTGCCCCTGTGCATATGTTTTAAAAACAAAACGCTTTAAAAAAATGTTATCCCTTTATATTCAACTTATATCCATGCCCTCTGTCTATATAAACTGTATAAGCTGTCCATATAAACTCTAACTGTCATAATAAAGAGAACATTTGAATGTTATAAGTATTATCCACCCATGCAGGAATATCAACAGATAAATCTTAAGTCCCTTATGCTATCACTTTGCTGATTATCTTCTTATGCTTCTCCAGAGTCCTGTATTTGAAAATCAAATTTTCCATTCAGTTCTGGTTTTTTCATCATGAACACTTGAAAATTCTCTGTTTCATTGAATGACCCCCTTTTCCTCTGAAGGATTATACTCAGTTTTTCTGGATAGGTGATTCTTGCTTATAATCCTAGCTCCATTGCTTTCCAGAATATCATATTCCAAACACTCTGGTCCTTTAATGTAGAAGCTGCTAAGTTTGGTGTTATCCTGACTGTGGCCGTAGCTCCACTCAGCAACATTTTAAGTTGCCATACATTGTTTTAAGATCATACGTTACTGAGAAGGTGTTGAACTGCTTTGGTAGAGAAAGTTTTCTCAATTGGAGAGTTAATACCAACAAAATCACAGATGCATTACCTACCCTCATCCTTTATTCCATTTATTATCTGTGAGTCCTTGAGTAATTTGTTTAATCTCTCTGAGCCTTGTATAGCATACTCTTAAGATTCATTTCAATCCTGATCATCCATCAACTACTAACATTTTTCTTCAAATGTGAATATAATATTTCAAATATGTTCTGGCTGGGGTAGTGAGTAACATCATCACATTGTCCATAGTGGCACTATCACAATTCCAATCTTATAGGCCTTGCCTTCCTTATTTTAGTTTGAGATTTAATTGACTATTTTTATAGTATTTTATTTTTCCAAATACATGCAAATATAGTTTTCAACATTCACCTTTGCAAAACCAGGTGCTCCAATTTTTTCTCCATCTTTCTCTCCCCAAAATATCAAACAATATTATATTGGTTAAATATCTGCAATTCTTCTAAATCTATTTCGATATTTGTCATGCTGCACAAGAAAAACCAGAACATTGCCTGTTTTTTGGCTACCACATTACACTCTGGACTAAAATTTAGCCTCAAGCCTACAAAACTCTATATGGTGGGTGAATTTCTATTCGATTCTGTCCCATCTTTAACTTGTTGAAATTAATTTTTAATTCCAGGATAGAAATTTACATTTGAATTCTAGGGGAATAAATATAGTATTTCTACTATATATGCTATATATTATGCACTATATAGTGTAATAAAAAATCAAATTCATAGATAAGAGAACTGGCTTGGGAATCACTGGACTTGGAATCAAATCCCCATTTCTGATTCTTACTATCGGTGTGCTACTGGTCAAATCATCAATTCTGTTCATTTTAGTTTCCTCATTTGTAAAATGAGATTTGACTTTATGGTCTCTTAAATTTCCATCCAATTTTAAATCTATTATTGTATCTTTAGATAAGTAGTTAAATTAGATCATCTCTTGGATTCTTTCCAGATTTAGATCTACAATCCTCTAATTTCTTTCACATTTCATCTTATTGGATTCAGGCTATTATTCTTTATTGTGCAACAAAAAGATTTTTGGAGTTGAATTCAGAGGGCTTTGCTTTAAATCTTGAGTTGGCCACTTGTAAACTGTGTATTCCAATCTCTTTAGGATTAACTCAGGGAGGTGAATTAGATGGCCCCTATAATTCCTTACATCTATGATCTTTGTGGATCTTGATTTTCTTCCAAAATGTTAGCTTCCAATATGTTATGACTAGCTTTATGCCGTTTCCATATATTATTGCCATTTCATGTATGAATTTGTGATACTCCTTATCTACCAGATTATCTAGTCTGATTCAGTTGTTCACTTATGTTGAAGAGGTTTTGGAGCATGGAAGTATCCTGAAAGAGCTTACCTGAGCATGCCCAGATATCCTAACATGGAAATACTTTATGGTCTCTATTATATGGGTGAGTAGAACCCCCTTTAATTGTCTTCAAAGCTAGAATACATTGCATCTTTAAAACTGGCTAGACTGAGATGCAGAGGTCTTTGACTCTTTCTTGTGTTCTTTCCTACATGTGCTTGCATCCTCTAGATAGAAGATGAAGTTCAGAGTTTGATCACAGTGCAGATACCATGAACTAAAATGGTAAAGAAATTATCTCTTTCCCCTTTTTACCTCATTCCAAGAAATAGACTTGAGGGTGTTTATGTTCTTTTTTTTCTCCCTCGGTTTTAGGTGCCAGTGAGGGATTCCTCACAGGATCTAGGTATTGGAGCCATGGTAACATTGGAGTCAGGGAAAATAGGTATGATTGTTGCAGTTTAGGAAGAAAGTTCAGAGAAGCCAGGCATTTAAACTCAGTGATATCTGAGACTTGGAACTGGAATTGTACTTTATAGGAATTGAGCTAAATTGTAAACCTAATTAACTTCACTTTCTCAGATACTGAGATGGCATGGAGGAGGTTTATGTCCCAAACATCTTGAGGGGAATATATTTTCATAATTGTGTTGTGTCTTTGAAGCAAAGATTTCTTTGTAAAAGTTAATCCAATAGTAAGTAGAATTGTGATTACTTTCATGCAATTGGGATGCAAGAGACTCCCCCTGCACTTGGAGGAGCACCATCAGTGGGGGGCTGGAGCCACTTGCAAAGGTGTTAGTATATCCTGAGGGTTCTGCAGTATTCTAAGGAAGAAGGTGCTTTAATGCATATGGGGAGCAAGGTGGTCAATGCCCCATATATATCATGTATTTCATTTATATATTCTGCCTTCCTTGAAGAGATGCTTAAAGCAATTTAGGAGACTTACATGACCAGTTTTTGTTAGCAAAAGAAAAGTCCCCAATTCTTGTCTAAAAGATAGTCAGACAAAGATGAATGAAGGGAGAGAAAAAGGAAGAGGGCCCTTGAGGAGAGAGAAGAGAGAAAGGATTGTGAACATGGATGTTGAAATTGTGGAGGTATTCCTTAACTAATTGCTAAGAATCTATTTGAAAAAGGATATTATTGATTTTTATATTTTTCAAACTTTCAAAGAAAGGTAACCAAATGAATTCAGAATAAAGTTCTCAGGAAAGCCTAGGGTATAAACTGTGAAGAAGAAGCCTGGCAAGTCTTAGAGGGTATCCTTTCCCTCAGAGGCAGTTTTCAGCAATGTGACATTGCCACTGTTTTCTTCGCCAATTAAAAGATTTCAACTCCACTGATAGACGGAGTGAGGGCATTTACAAAAGAAGAATCATGCTTCCGTGATAGCTAAAAGGAGGAGATGGAAAAACAGTGACTTTGTTCACTCTATAGACAAGTAGAGGGGCATCTAGTGGGAGTGAGTAGTTAGTTTTCCTGATAAAATGAAATTCTTTCATCCAAGATACCATTGCATAGTTTTATTCTTTCTTTCTTTATTTCTTCTTAATATAATTTGTTTTTCTTTGCATACCCTTTGATCCAGCAGTGTCTTTACTAGGTCTGTATCCCAAAGAGACCCAAAAAGAGTGAAAAGGACCTACGTGTGCAAAAATGTAGGTCAAAAAACAGCCCTTTTTGTAGTGGCAAAGAACTAGAAATTGAATGGATTCCCATCAGTTGGGGAAAGGCTCAATAAGCTATTGGTCTATGAATGTAACGGAATATTATTTTGTTCTATAAGAAATGATGAGTAGGATGATTTTAGAAAAGCTTAGATAGACTTACATGAACTGATGCTAAGTGAAGTGAGTAGAAGCAAGAGAACATTGTACACAGTAACTACAAGATTATATGATGATCAACTGTGATGGATTTGGCTCTTTTCAATAATGAGGTAAGTTAAAGCAATTCCAATAGACTCATGATGGAAAGAGCCATCCACATTCAGAGAGAGAACTATGGAGATCGAATGCAGAGCAAAGCAGTTTTTTTTTTTTCCATTTTGTTGTTGTCATTTATTTGCCTTTTTTTTCCTTTCTCATGTTTTTCCCCTTTTGATCTGATTTTTTTTTGTACAACATGACGACTATAGAAATATGTTTAGAAGAATTGCATATGTTTAACATATCATATTGCTTGTTGTCTTGGGGAGGAGAAGGAATGAGAGCAAGAAAAATTTGGAACACAAGGTTTATCACAGGTAAATATTTAAAACTATCTTTGCATGCATTTGGAAAAATAAAACATTATTAAAATAAAAAAACATTTTTTACAGAATTTTCATTAGATAGTCATCCATAGTAGCAAAGAACAAAAGAACAAAAAATAAAAAGTAGTTCAGCAAAACCTATTAATACATCAATGAAGTTGGGCAGATACATAGTGTTCCATACCTATAGTCCTCCGCATTTGTAAAGAAGGATGGGAGGTGCATTTTTATATCTCTCAGGTAAATTTGGCCATGACAATTACACAACATTCAGTTTCAATTTTTGTTGTTCTTTCCATTTACAATGTTGTAGTCATTATGCGTATTATTTTCCTCCTTCTTATTTCACTTTTAGTCATGTAAGTCCTCCAATACCTCTAATCATTATTTGTAAAAGTACCTCACCACTTCTTCAATAAGAGGTTGCCTGGCTTTGTCCTTCCCCGATGTACACTCTTTTTATTTTTCTAAGGTTCACTCACATTTGCAATTTCATTGCTCCATCTAATATAACAGAAATGCCCTCCTCCTAAATCCAGAATAACTCAGTTCATATCCTACTTCTCTTATTTTCTACCTGTATGGCCTATACTACCTAGCTGTCCTACTTCATGCTTTCTACATATACTTTCAAATTGCATTGTGTTTTCTCTGTGTTTGTCTCTCATACACACACAAAAATATGCACATACACACACATACACACGTAATTGCTTTCCTTCTTCTTTCACTCACTAATTGTTTCACTTTCTCCATTCTATTGCCATCACCTGACTGCTATGTATTCTATCAATATCTACATTTTCAATAAATAATCAAGAAAATGCCTTGATGCCTTTTTACAACATGGGGAATGTAATAATAATTAATAATTGTTAATAATTAGGGATAGGTATATGAATACTATATTTTCCCTTTAGAGCTGCCTAGCTTCCTTGGGATTTTTCAACTCTAATACAGTATTTCCTACTTTAAAATGACACATTCCTTCTACATTGGTGCTACCCTGTCTTTTTAGCTATATCACATTCCACTTCCCTTTATGTATTCTAAATTTCAGATAAAGAGTGCTCCTCTCTGTCCCTAATCCTTCCAATGCCCTCCCTCCTTATTCCATTTCTTCTCCTTCCTTCCTTCTTCCTCTTCCCTCCTCAATTCCTTATCAGTATTGGCCTATTGCTAGACCCTTGCTAATAGGATTGCCTCCATATTTGATCACTGATTAACTCATCTATGTACATAATAATTATTTTAACTAGCTTGATGTAAGTCAGATATAAAAGGTATGCATAGCTCTCCTGATGATAATCAGTTTGATAAACTTTCCTAACCTTGATGTCTTTGTAGAAGTTAAGGGGTGATCTTAGTCCTGTGGCTTATTCATTAGTTGCCACTAAGGTTCCTTTCCACTTAGGTCCCATGAATCTAGGGAGAGCAATCAGACATAGAGCCTGAGATCCAGAGCTCTGGGCTCTTGACCAGGTTATGTATAGTGTACATACAGTGTATGTACAGTAATTGGGTATACAATGAAAACACTGTATACCCCAAACACCACCTTACGCCAGATAGTGAGACTGAAGTTCTGGAGAGCCACAGACTTGTATATTTGTAATAAATTATCTTACTTGTGATTCTTGAGTGCTGTGCTCCTTCTTGATACCTTAATACTTACAATCTTTTAATATTCCCCTTTACCCTGTCTCAGTATCTCACTCAAATTAGAATAACAGTGCTTGAAGGACTGACTTTATGGCTGATAAGCATGGAATCTTTAATCTGCTGGCCTGCTTTATTTCAAATGGGATGATTAAACCTTCTTCAGACAGCCTATTGGCTCCTGTATGGATATTTGCTTAGTTTTTAGCATTACTGAAGTTCAGAGTTCCTAAATTTAGGTAATCTACAAGCCTCAGCCTGAATGGTAGTATAGACTACATGTGTTCATTACATCACATGCCTGCTCTATTCCATTAATTTTGCCCCTTTTCTCCTCCCATTTGTGGAAAAGGAATATTTTTTTCTTTATCATTTATTATAACATATTTCTCATATA
Organism: Myrmecobius fasciatus; assembly: GCA_023553655.1. Classification (NCBI taxonomy): domain Eukaryota; kingdom Metazoa; phylum Chordata; class Mammalia; order Dasyuromorphia; family Myrmecobiidae; genus Myrmecobius; species Myrmecobius fasciatus. The sequence continues at coordinate 32,009 of JAJPUD010000677.1, read as the reverse complement.
TCCATTGTTGAACTTTTCCCTTCCCTTAAAGGTCCAACTCAGATATCATCTACTCCACAAACTCTTCATGTAGTTCAATATAAAAAAAATACTTGATCTAAGTTTGAATCTCTCTTTAGCTGCTTACCATCTAAGTATTCTTGGGCAAGTCGTGTCACTTCTGGGCCTCAGTTATATCATCTGTAAATACAAAGAGTTTAAGTCAATCAATAAACATTTATTAAACATCTCCTATGTGTTAGAAGTTGTGTAAAGTGTTGGGAATAAAAATATGAGTAAAAAAAGACAGTCTTGGGGCAGCTAGGATAGAGCACCATCCCTGAAGTCAGGAGGACCTGAGTTCAAATCTGACCTCAGATGCTTAATACTTCTTAGCTGTGTGACCCTGGGCAAGTCACTTAACCCCAATTGTCTCAGAAAAAAAAATACATGCCAAAAAAATACAAATTTTTTGGAGGGGAAGGCACCACCTGCTAAAGGGAAAAAGAAAGACTTCACATAAATGATAGCACATGAGCTAAGATATAAAAACAAACAAAAAATAATTATGGATTTCAAGAGGAAGAGAATTAGTACGAATGCATTACAGATATTAATAACAAGAGGGAGATGTGAGATGCAATTAATGTATTGTGAGAGTAATAAGAAGAAATCCAGTTTGCCTATAAGGTATAGGAAGAGGAGTACTATATCTTAAGACTAGAAAGATAGAGCTATGTTCTGAAAGTCCTTAAATGTATTTTGGGTAAAAGGGGTCAGTTTACTGATTAGGGAATGACCTGGTCAGACCTTTTATTTTAGGAAAATGTCTTAAGTGAGCTATATTCAGAATAAGATAGATTGAAGAGAGATGAGCAGGTAGATCGATTAGTACGTTATATTGATAGCAGAAGAGAGAAGTAATGAAACCCTGAATTAAGGCAGTAGCTATGAGACTAGATAGAAGTAACACATGTAAACAATGAGCCAGGAAGGATATATATATATATATATATACACATATACATACATATACATACACACACACACACACACACACATATATATATCTGAGGACCCACCTAGCTAAATTTGGAGAAGCTCATTACTAGAAGATAGAGTCAATCGTGAGATTTTACACACACACACACACGCACACACACACACACACACACACACACACACATATCAAAGTACCTACTATGTGCCAGATAGAGTAAGTAGGTGATACAGTGAATAGAATATCAGGCCTGGACTAAGGAAGACTCATCTTCCTGAGTTTAAATCTGGCCTCAAACAATTAACTGTGTGACCTTGGGCAAGTTACTTAATCCTATTTGCTTCAGTTTCCTCATCTATAAAATGATCTGGAGAAGAAAATGGTAAAACACTTAATGTCTTGGCCAAGAAAACCCCAAATGAGTCATGAAGAGTTGAATATTACTGAAAAACTATTGAATGATAACAACAAATGTGCAAGATGCTATTCTAAGTGCTCTATATAATTACATATTACATAATAATATAACATATATATAGACACATGAATCTGATTTTTCCCCTTTGCCACAGCAATTAAAAAAATCACCTTCTAAGGAAAAGAACGTCAAAAATTGGTTTTGGTGGAAAGAATTCTGATGATGAAAATTTTAGAGTCTTTAAGAAATGAAAGTAAAATAAAAGTTTATATGAAATAAGGAAAAATGTATGACTTTAAATTTTCAAAAAGAAATCACCTCCTTTATTTTGATGAAATAAAAAGTTAGTTTTAGACATCTCTAAGTAAAAATAGCAACCCTGAATAATTTTCAAGCATTTGAACAATTTGGAAAGTTTTAATTTAATAATTTGACGAACATCTCCTCTGATGTTATCATTAGAAGTATTATTTTATTTAAAGGATTATTTTATTGAATCCTGAAAGAGAATTGTTTAGATTGTTTGGAATTTTTCCATTATTTGGAGATGAATTTTATTCAAAGTGAAAAACCTAAGTTGTCTAAACAATTATGGTGCTTAAAAGATATGTTGTATAAGAGTATTGTTAATTATTAGCTTAAACTGAGAGAACAAAGCAAAAGGAGGCCAACTATATTTTCTGTCTAATTCTGGCATGGAGGTTGGATATGAATAGGTTGAATAACTTTATTTTACACAAAGATATATGTTAATGGAGTAAAATGGCAACCACCTGAGAGAAGGTAAAAACTAAAGTAAGAAATGTATATTGAAGCATAGGAAGCAAAGGTGTAATTGTGACTCTAAATAATATTTTACAGGTGGTATCCAAAAGTACTTGGACCTCATCATGGGAACAGTAATTCTCAGTATGATCTAAACACATATCAGATCCCACCTACTTCAAAAAAAGGATGAAATACTCTCAAATTATTTTTAAAAATCCCAAATGATTTTTCTTGATTAAAAATTCATCAAGTATATGATCTTGTGTAGCCCCATTGCCACAGTATAGTACATTAAAAAGGAGGGAGTACTGAGTAAATATTAGATTTAGGAGTTATTAGTATTTTCTATCGATAGTTTTTGGACTTTTACATTGTTCATTTCTTGTGTATCATCCCTATTTTAGAAGAGCATAAGGTTCAAAGATAATGGCTCATCCTCCATTTTATTGGTTACATGACCAATATGATCAATTGAATGATTTTTAATGATTGCCTTGGATTGTATATATTTTAGTCTTTAGTATCAGAAAGAAAGAATAAGCCTAACTAAATGAAATAAAAGATAAATCATCCATCCTACTTTAAATTAAAAAAAATGGAAAACAGTCTTTTGGACCAGTGTTTGCCTAAATTCAAGAACCTTAAAAGTTCCTGTGTTTGGCTCATCATGAAGACCAAACATCTTTAGATAACTTATTGGAGCAATGATGCTAATTGTAACTGACCTGGATACATGATTTGGGCATAAAGGAACATACCATAAAGAAATTAGGAGAATAAAGGATAATTTACCTATAAGATCTTTGGAGAAAGAAGGAATTTGTGACCAAAGAAGAACTTGAGAACATTATGAAAAGCAAAATGGACAACTTTGATTACATTATTTTTTTGCACAAACAAAACCAACAGAAACAAGATTAAGAGGGAAGCACAAATCTAGGAAAAATCTTTACAGCCAGAATTTCTGAGAAAGGTCTCATTTCAAAAACATGTAAAGAACTGTTTCAAATTTATAAGAATGTAAGTCATTCCCCAATTGATAAATGGTCAAAGGATATGAACAGACAATTTTCAGGTAATGTAATTAAAGCCATTTATAAATGTATGAAAAAATGCTCTAAATCACTATCAATTAGAGAAATGTAAATTAAAACAACTTTGAGTTACCACCTCACTACTCTTGGATTGGCTAAGATGACAGGAAAAGATAATAATAAATGTTGGAGGGGATGTGAGAAAACTGGGACATTAATGCATTGTTCGTAGAACTGTGAATGGATCTAGCCATTCTGGAGAACAATCTGGAACTATATCCAAAGGGCTATCAAATTGTGCATGCCCTTTGACTCAGCAGTACCATTATGGGTTATGTATGCCAAGGAAATCATAAAAGAGAGAAAAGGACTCCAATATGCAAAAATGTTTGTAGCAGCTCTTTTTATGATAGCAAAAATTGGAAAAGGAATGGGTGCCTATCAATTGGGGAATAGCTGAACAAGTTGTGGTAAATGAAAGATAAAGAATATTATTGTTCTTTAAAAAATGGTAAACTTTGGAGCAGCCAGGTGGCATAGTGGATAGAGCATCAGCCCTGAAGTCAGGAGGACCTAAATTCAAATCTGGTCTCTGACACTTAAACACTTCTTAGCTGTGTGACCCTGGGCAAGTCACTTAACATCAAAAGCCTCAGCCAAAAAAAAAAAAAGATGAACATGCTGATTATACAAAGACTTTGAAAGATTTATATGAAATTTATGTGAACTGCTGCTCAGTGAAACAAGCAGAATACATTGTACACAATAATAGCAAGAATGGGTGATAGTCAATTATGAAAGGATTGGTTCTTCTCAGTAGTTCAGTGATCCAAAGTGATTTCAATAGAATTTGGACAGAAAATGCCAACTGCATCCAGAAAAAGAACTAAGGAGACTGAATGTAAATCAACACATGATATGTTCACTTCTTTTTTTCTGTTTTATTTTTATCTCTCCCATGGTTTTTCCCTTCGACTCTAGTTTTCCTGTCCCAATATGATTCATAAAGCAATGTGTTTTAAAAATAAATGAACTTACTACAATAAAAATTGTGACTGATCTGAGTTTGTAATCTTCCAAGTTAATATAAAATTAATTTTCCATGATGTTTATGTGTACTCCTTCTGCTATACCTGATGCCCATTGCTGGCTCCGTTTTAGAAATATCACTTCCCATTAAAGCCTTAGAGTAAAGAATAAATGAGAAAAGGTGAATGTAGAGGTGGCATGGGATGCAAGTTTCTTTAAATTTTTCTTCCATGCTTTATGGGCTGCAACACTAAAGTTTTATAATATAAGAAATAATTTGGATAAAGGAGAAAGATACAATGAATGTCAAATTAAGATCCCATCCTTGTATACTTAACATACAAAAATCTCTTTAACATGTTTACTCTCCATCTGCCAAATCAGTTCACAAAGTGTCAGATATTATTGAATGACAAAAAAGCCTTATTTCAAAATTACAAATACTTTTAAAATGCATTATTTATATTCTCATGTTCTCCCTCTCCTGAATAAAAAGTACATTTTAATATTTATTTGGCTAGAGGAGACTTTTCCCCTCACCCCTTTACATATGGGTTTGTGATTTCATCAGTAGTGGTGGTGGTGGGATGAATTCTCTTCTACTGTACCTCTTTTTCAACTTATAGCAATTTTTCCTGGGTCTTTGAGAATAGATAGCATATTAAATTGATTGTATACATTGATTTACTGTTGCCAACAATTGTACAGAAATGGGAAGAGTGATGGATTTGGAGTTAAACAATGCAGGTTTAAATGAATGAGTAAAAAAATAATTATACATTTATTATGTCAAAGCCCTTTGACAAGCTTTGGGGATACTGACAGAAAAGTAAGGCAGTCTCTGCTCTTAAAGAGTTCATATTCTAATGGAGAAGACAACAGCTGGAAAGTATCAGATGAAAAGATCCCATAATCCTTAGGGCATAGGGGCAAAGCAAATGATAATACCTCTTCTTTAATACCATTTCCACTGATAGAATAATAGTAGTTTATGATGTGGAAACATTTGACAGTGCCAAAGATCTTGATGGCACTAAATGTCTTTTCTAGGTCTATAGTAGGTTGTGGTTATAGCACCTTCAGGAGTTACTATTTCTGAGATTTTGTGCAAATGACCTTTAAATTGAGAGGGTTCAAATGGACCATATTTTCAATTCTTTACAACTCATACTCTGATTCTACATTAGTCAGTGCTTAATAGATACTTGTGGGTTAATATGGGGAGATTTTAATTGGAAAAAACAAAACAAAATATGTTTCACATACATATATACATATATTATCTATACATACATATTTACATGCTAAGTTTAGTATCATTAAATCTATTAAATCTTCCTATCTTATATTTGGTTTCTACTTGTTTCTTTTTAATATCCTAGTGTCAATTGATCATAAATGACATATATTCTCTCAATTCCTGTCTTAGAATGCATTTTATTCCCACAGGCACAGACGTATGGGACAAAGAACATTTCAAATAGTGGCTGATTTTATATTACTTAGAAAGATCAGCAGGGGTCTCTCATGATTCACCACACACATTTTCACTGTAACTGAAGTTAATCAAAACTAGAAATGCATCAGCTGTGGAAGTCTGCAATTCCTTCTTGTGCTAAGAAGATACATCCGTCCAAACAATTGTATAGAAACAAGTAAGCTGGAAGGCAATTTTAATTTTGATTCTCTACTCTTCTGAAGTTTTCCTAATATATTTGCTCTTTTCTCTAAGTGTTGAATTCTATGGGCCTTAAGATTTTATTATTGTAACTTTTTTCTTTGTAAATTTAACTAACAGTCATCAATAAACAAACAATATACAAAGAACAAAAATGATGATTCCTTAAAAGATTGTGAAATGCTATTACTATTTATTTTTTTCAAATACACACATGTATATTATATACATGCATATATTAATTTAACGAAATAGCATAAAATATGCTCTTTGTATCCATTTTTGGTACATCTTGTTTTGTGCATTAAAAATATTTTTATTGATGCTCTTTTAGAGTATTGTTATCATTAGTAACAATCGTGCTGCAACAATGTGGCAGAGAATACAGAAAAAAAAGGACAACTCTCTCCTCTAAGGTGTTTGCACAAAAAAAAGGACAAGTACCCTATAAAAAAGGGACAAATTGAGTAAAACATAAACCAAAATAAAGGGTCAGCTTTTATTTTAGTGGCCATGGTTCTAATGGAATAGGAGAAAACTGCATTCCCTTTCTTCCTTCTATTTCTGGGGAATGAAGAAAGCACAACTTCTTTCCATTTGTTTTCATTGAGAAGCTTTCTATTATCAGAGGCTTGGGCTGCTTTGCCTTGTACTGTGTGATACCATTGATTAGCCCAATGACCAAGGTATCTACAATTTTTATGGTGCACCAAGGCCTATAAAGTGCTAGTTACTTAAGCTCCAATCTTTCCCTCTCTATCTTCTGGGAATGTTATTTCTGTGATTTCAAGGCAAATTATTAATTTGTTTAATTGTTGTTTTTATTGATTTCTTTTGTTGGTTTGTTTACATCACCTTAATTTTCCAATATATTGTTCCTCCCCCCCCCAGAAAGATATCCTTAAGGGAAATCATAGTCTGATTAATTCCTTGTGAAAAGTGATTATGACTTATTTTTGGATCTTTCCTCCAGTTCCTGGTACAGTATCTTGAACACTGATCACTTAATACATGTTTGAATGAAAGGTTGATGATATATGATCAAGATCTAAACCTCAAGTCTAGTCAATAAGCAAGTGGTATCCAATGGCTGTGAATATAATCCAGTGAGATTGGGTTGATGTGATTCCCCTCCTTGTCTTTTAATCATGAAATTTGACATAAGAGGTTTGGAAGTCTGAGCCTGAATTTTGATTTCCATAGTATCTTATTAGTTTCCTTGTATCCTATGGGATTTTTAACTAACCCATTGATTTATCTCACAATTTAACTTATAAAAATGGGCTGAGAACTTGTATCTTATTTTCAAAATTAAACAATGCAAAATATAGGTGCATAAATTTATAGCTGGAAGTAAACTTAAGAGATGCAATAGAGGCAGCTAGATAGTTCAGCATATAGTGCTGGGCCTGGAATCAAGAAGTCTCGAGTTCAAATTCAGCTTCAGATACTTACTAGCTATGTGAGCCTAGGCAATTCTCTTAATCTCTGCCTGCCTTAATCCACTGGAGGAGGTAAATGGTAAACCACTCCAGTATCCTTACCAAGAAAACCTCATGGATATACTATGGTCCATGGAGTCATAAAGAATCAGACACAACTGAATGACTGAATAATAACAAGCTCAATCCCCCTTGTGTTACAGTTGAGGAAATCAATACCCAAGGAAGGTAATTGCCCTGTCTAAGGTCACATAAGAAATACATGGTAAAACTGGATCCAAATCTGGATCCTATTACTCCAAACTAAGCAACCTTCAGTATAACACATTGCTTCCACTAATTGAAAGGCATATAAAATATACAAGAAAATTCATTAACAGCAACAACAATAACAATAGTATTTACATAATTCTTTAAGATTTACAGATAGTATTCCATTTGATCTTCATAGCAAACATGTGACCTAAGTTCCATTACTGTGGCCATTTTAAATATGAGGATAGACTGAGAGTAATTAACTGAATTACCCAGGATAACACAGCTTGAATATTTCTGAGGCATGTTTTTCCAACCTTAAGGCCAGAGTTTTCTTCATTATTTCAAATACATATCTTTTCTTAAATAAAAGTAAACTATATTGTTAAAACTATAAATTTCTTGGGAGTTCATAAAAAATAAGGGCAATCTGGGATATAATCATGTTTTTATGAGTCTGAAGCATTTTAATATAAATGTAAGGTAAAAGAAAGGAAGAATGCATCATGGAAATATAAAGTATTGACACACATTGTGTGTGTGTGTGTGTGTGTGTGTGTCTTTGTGTATGTATGGCTGTCTGTTTCTTTCTCTCTGTCTCTGTCTCAGTCTTTCTCTCTCTTTCTTCCTCCCTTCCCCCCCTCCTCCCTCTTATCTGTGTTTCCCAGGAATGACTAATAAAAATAATAATTATAATAGCAATAACTAGCATTTATATAGTACTTGCTATATTCCAGGCACTATGCTAAGTGCCTTACAAAAATTATCTCATTAAATCTCCTCAATAACCCTGGGAAGGAGGTACTATTATCATTATCACCCCTATTTTACACTGGAGGAAACTCAGATAAGTAGAGATTGAGTGAACATATCCAGGGTCATAGAGAGTATAAGTGTCTGAAAGGGGATCTGAACAATTCCTATGTCAAAGTAGATTTAGTTTTTCATGTGTTTGTTGCATCCACATGCTTTAAAATTAGTTGATTTTCTTCCTGTCCTTGCTTTTAAAATAAATGAGTTGTACTCGATTGGATTATGATATCTTATGAATTTTTCATTGACTATTTTGTCAGGGACCAAGGAGAGGAAAACAGTGATTATAATGTAGGGATGTTATACTTAGATAACCCTGGGAGCTTTCCAAAGGGATCCTATAAAATAAAGGATGAAAATTAAGGAGAAAGTATAAACTGTAGAAATAAATTTTCAAATAGATTTAATTAATCAAAGTTAACTTAGCAAGACTAGTTTAAAACTGAGAATTTCCCATTATATCCAGGGAATTCTTTCAGGTTGATTAATATCTTAATAGGACCCTTTCACATCCAAAAAAAAAGGAAATATCACAGTCTCTTTTAGAATAATTTTTATGTTTGAGTGAATTTTTCCTCTCCATTCCTTTAGAGAATAAATCTGGCTCCATGTTAGTTGCTGAATTTACCTGCTTTTCTAGCTTCTTTAGAAATATACCACTAAGAAATGGAAAACAAGGAAACAAAAACAACAACAAAAAAAAAACCTCCCAAAAAACCTAAAATTAGTTTATCTTATTTCATAAAAATACAGAGACAATTATTATAGGAGTTATTGGATAGAATTGGCCAGGTGAGTGGTATTGTAGGAATGCCTGAGTAGAGTCAGGAATATCTGAGTTGAAATATGGCCTGAGACACTTAGTAAATCTGTGACCCTGGGCAATCACCTAAACCTATTTCCTTCTGTTTCTTCATCTATAATGAGCTGGAGAAGTAAATGGCAAAATACTCCAGTATCATTGCCAAGAACACCCCAAATAGGGTCACAGAGAGTCAAACATAATTGAAATGAATGAACAACATGGAATAGAAAGCACACTGACAAATTATTTGTAGATCTATTAATGATTCAACCATTTTGGAAAGCAATTTGGAGTTGTACCCCCAAAGTCATTAATTTGTGTATATCCTTTGACCCAGTGACAAGAGTATCAGGTTTATGCCCCTTAAAAGATCAAAGAAAAAAAGAAAAGAAATCCATATGTGCAAAAATATTTATAGCAGTACTTCTTGTTATAGCCAAGAACTGGAAATAAAATGTGCCCATCAATTGGAGAATGGCTGAACAAATTATGGTACATGAATGTAATGGAACATTATTGTGTTATAAAAAAGGACAAAAGGGATAGAGTCAGAGAAATCTGGGAATACTTACTTGAATTGAGATAGAGTAAACTGAACATAATAGAAGAACATTAATTTTTTTGCTTACATTGACTACAATATTGCAAAGGACATTTTGAAAAGAACCATTCAATAATTGCCACTGATTTAAGAAGATTGAAGATAAAGAATTATGTCAAACCTTTGTCGGAAAAGTGATGGAATGTTGGTATACAATGAGATAAGCATATTTAAACATGATCAGTATAAGACAGATAGGTTTTTGGCGATGTGGGAAGAGAGTGCATTGATAGCAACGAAAAAGAACAGAAAAATGAATATCTCTGAAATGAATACATATGTATAAGACATGTATAACAATATGCATGTTTACTGCTCTGTATAGTAACATTTTGCATACATATAAATATGTGGGTGTTTTAGAAAGAGAAAACAAAAAACAAAGACAGAGGCAGATAGAATAGTAAGTGAAAGTTCTAAAGGGGACACAGACAAAAATAGCAATATTGGTACTACCACATTAATTTTGCCTGCTTTAAAAACAAAACCAAAAAAAGAAAAAAATCAAACCTCCACAGTGTACATTCATCTTTTCATGTACAATGTTCCATTAAATTTCTTCACATATGGAAATGTTTATATTTGTTAATGAGTGTCAAGCTTATAACATAAATATGCATTTTAAATTCAAACCTTAGGTCTTGGGGAGAAATTTCCAGTTATTTCCCAAAGGCAATACAGTTTACAATCCTCTTCTTGTTTCCTTTTGGACTGAATTTCTTGCTTACACTTTCTGTCCAGGATATAGGAATAGGGATTAGAACAAGGATTTTACTGTTTGAGAAATTCTCATCAAATTCCCATCAGCCTTGGTATTCTACCTCTTCACTATCCTTCTAATGGAAAGGAGGAGACATGAACTCCAAAATCTTAGACACCTCATTTCTTACCTGGCTACACTACTCTGGAACTTTTCTGACTTCTCTGTCAGATATCTCTCCCAACTTCCTCCCCCTCCTTGTTGAACTTCCTTTTATGTGTTGCCTTCCCTCATTAAATAGTGATTAGCAGAATTTAATAGGTGCTTAATAAAAGTTTATTGACAATTAATTATATATAGACTTATGGGGCAAGAGCATTTTCTTCACTACTAAGGATTTAAATAACTCACCAAGAGTCCCATAACCAGTGTGTGTCAGAATTTTTTTTTCAAGGGAGACTGATTCCTGCTAGGAAGGAAGCAGAAGATTGAGACCTTGAAGATGGCTACTCTGTTCTCTTTTGAGAAGGTTATTAAGCAAACTATAGCTATCCACTCCCATATATATTCTTATCCTAAGAGGATATTATCTTAGATTCAGGCAATATTCCTCATCACTATTCCTTTAATAGGGAAAGACAGTTCCAAGCTAAATATCCAAAGTTTTACTCCTTTTCCACTGACAGACAGTTGCAATCATATATAGCAAATATCAAATCATTTTATTCAAGTAGAAAGAAAATTGAGAATGAAATGACTGATTAAAATACACCAGATAAAATAAAGAATGGATGAGCTTTCCTATGTGAGCAATATATCTCACTAAGTTCAAGACACAGAGAGAAAGATAAAGACAAAGACACAGAGAGAAACTGAGATGGAGAGAAAAAGAGACAGAGATAAAGAAAGACAGAGAGAGACAGACACAAGGTACCAATTCTTACCCAAGGGAAAATTCCCTAATGTCTCCAGTGTAGTAAACTGTGGATGGGAGCATGATACTGGTATTGGTTTCTCGCATATTGGCTTCTTCCTAGAATCTTTCTCCTCATTCAAGGATTCCTCCCAGAAGAAGAATACCTAGAACCATGCATGGCCTCTCTTGAAGCCCGAAGAACAAAGATTTCTACCAAATTCTGTTAAACTATGTCCTTCACATAGACAAAACCCACAAGCAATCATTCTCACCAATGACAAAAATCTTAAGCAAATGGGCTTGAATCTTAGGTTACATTCAGATAGATAAATGGGATAGTTACAGAGAGCTGTATATCTATATCCAGCTACACTTATACTTATGCCTCATCATTGCCATATGACTACTATTCTCTGTTCCTTGGGAAATAGTTTGTTGGTGACTATTCCTACTAATATGATAGCTCATGAATTTCCCACTAATTAATTTCCCATTAATAAACTTATCATTAATATTAAACTTTAATCAAAAACATTTACTTAAAATACAAAGCAAATGAACATTATTTGCATTAATCTTCTATCAATAAACCACAATGAAACTCCCTCTAATGCACTCATTGAGGATAAACATATACCTATATTCCCAGAGTAGTGAAAGATACATGTAGGCAATCCTAAGGCAAATTGCAATCCTGTATCTAAAGACTAAGTTTCATTTCTGTCTTAGGAATGGTTCATAAAGTTGTTTCTTTTTTTTTTTTTTAGTGAGTATAGCTTCTGTGTGAACAGTTGCTCCTACCTCAAAAACTACATTTTCCCACAAGGTTTCATTAACACCACTCTGGGCATAAAATCTCAGTTCAGATAAACAATATGCTGGATCATTTCACTGATTCATTCTTTTTTATTTAAGCTTTTTATTTGCAAAACATATGCCTAGGTAATTTTTCATCATTTTCCTTTGCAAAGTTTTCTGTTACAAATTTTTCCCTCCTGCCCCCCCACCCCCTCCCCTAGATGGCAGGAAGTCTAATACATGTTAATTATGTTAAAATATTTGACAGATAGAATATATATATG
>JAJPUD010000677.1:1082-19389 GCA_023553655.1 Myrmecobius fasciatus | reverse complement strand
AAAAAAAAACCTGAGAAGGAAAACATAATGTAAGCAAACATCAATAGGGAGTGTGAAAATGCTATGTTGTGGTCCAGACTCAGATCCCACAGGCCTCTCCCTGGGTGTATATGACTTTGTTCATCACTGAACAACTGGAACTGGTTTGAAACATCTCATTGTTGAAGAGAACCATGCCCATCAGAATTGATCATCATATACTTTTGTTGTTGCCGTGTACAATGATCTCCTAGTTCTGTTTATTTCACTCAGCATCAGTTCATGCAAGTCTCTCCAGGCCTCTCTGAAATCATCCTGCTGGTTGTTTCTTACAGAATAATAATATTCCGTGACATTCATATACCATAATTTATTCAGCAATTATTCAGCAATGATTCTCTAATTCATGGGCATCCATTCATTTTCCAGTTTCTAGCCACTACAAAAAGGGCTGCCACAAACATTCTTGCACATGTGGGTCCCTTTCCCTCCTTTAAGATCTCTTTGGGATATAAGCTCAATAGAAACACTGCTGGGTCAAAGGGTATGCCCAGTTTGATAACTTTTTGAGCATAGTTCCAAATTGTTCTCCAGAATGGTTGGATCTGTTCATAGTTCCACCAACAATGTATCAAGTGTCCCAGTTTTCCCACATCCCCTCCAACATTCGTCATTATCTTTTCCTGTCATTTTAGCCAATCTGACAGGTATGTAGTGGTATCTCAAAGTTGTCTTAATTTGCATTTCTCTGATGAATAGTGATTTGGAGCACCTTTTCATATGACTAGAAATAGTTTTAATTTCATCATCTGAAAATTGTCTATTCATATCCTTTGACCATTCAACAATTGGAGAGTAGCTTGAATTCTTATAAATATGAGACAATTCTCTCTATGTTTTAGAAATGAGGCCTTTATCAGAACCCTTAAATGTAAAGATGATATCCCAATTCATTACTTCCCTCCTAATCTTGTCTGCATTAGGTTTGTTTGTACAAAAACTTTTTAACTTAATATAATAAAAATTATCTATCTGGTGTTCAATTAAGAGTTCCAATTCTTCTTTGGACACAAATTCCTTCCTTCTCCACAGGTCTGAGAGGTAAACTATCCTATGTTCCACTAATTTGCTTATAATATCACTCTTTATATCTAAATCATGGACCCATTTAGCTCTTATCTTAGTATATGGTGTTAGGTGTGGGTCAAGCCCTAATTTCTCCCATACTAGTTTCCAATTTTCCCAGCAGTTTTTATCAAATAGTGAGCACTTATCCCAAAAGCTGGGGGTCTTTGGGTGTATCAAACACTAGACTGCTACAGTTATTGCTTGGTTTGTCCTGTGATCCTATCCTATTCACTGATTGATGGCTCTATTTCTTAGCCAGTACCAAATGGGTTTGATGACCACTGCTTTATAATATAATTTTAGATCTGGTACAACAAGGCCACCATCATTAGCCTTTTTTTTTCATTAATTCCCTTGAGATTCTTGACCTTTTGTTCTTCCAAATGAACTTTGCTACTATTTTTTTCTAGATCTGTAAAATAATTTCTTGGGAGTTTGATTGGTATAGCAACAAATAAGTAAATTAGTTTGGGTAGTACTGTCATGTTTATTATATTCGCTCGGCCTACACATGAGCACTTGATGTTTTTCAAATTGACTAGGTCTGACTTTATTTGTGTGGAAAGTGTTTTGTAGTTTAGTTTGTATAGTTCCTGACTGTTCCTTGGCAGATAGATTCACAAATATTTTATACTATCGACAGTTATTTTGAATGGAATTTCTTTTTGTATCTCTTGCTGCTGAACTTTGTTGGTAATATATAAAAATGATGATGATTTATGTGGATTTATTTTGTATCCTGCAACTATGCTAAAGTTGTGAATTGTTTCTAGCAGTTTTTTAATTGAGTCTCTAGGGTTCTTTAAGTACACCATCATGTCATCTGCGAAGAGTGATAATTTGGTTTCTTCACTATCTACTCTAATTCTTTTAATCTCCTTTTCTTCTCTTACTGTCAAAACTAACATTTGTAATACAATATTAAATAGTAATGGTGACAGTGGGCAGCCTTGTTTCACTCCTGATCTTACTGGGAATGGGTCTAGTTTGTCCCCATTACATACGATGCTTGCTGATGGTTTTAAATAGATGCCTCTGATCATTTCAAGGAAAAGCCCATTTATTCCTATACTCTCTAGTGTTTTTAATAGGAAATGGTGTTGGATTTTATCAAAGGCTTTTTCTGCATCTATTGAGATAATCATATGGTTTTTGTTAGTTTGGTTATTAATATAATTGATTATGCTGATAGTTTTCCTAATATTGAACCAGCACTGCATCCCTGGTATAAATCCTACTTGGCCATAGTATATTATACTGGGGATGACTTTCTGTAATCTTATTGCCAATATGTTATTTAAGATTTTTGCATCAATATTCATTAGGGAAATTGGTCTATAGTTTCCTTTCTCTGTTTTCACCCTATCTAATTTAGCTATAAGCACCATATCTGTATAATAAAAGGAATTTGGTAGTACACCTTCTTTCCCTATTTTTTCAAATAGTTTAAATAATATTGGAATTAATTGTTCTTTGAATGTTTGGTAGAATTCACATGTAAATCCATCTGGCCCTGGAGATTTTTTCTTAGGGAGTTGATTAATAGCTTGTTCTATTTCTTTTTCTAAAATGGGGCTATTTAAATAATTTATTTCCTCTTCTGTTAACCTGGGCAATCTATATTTTTGTAGATATTCCTCCATTTCATTTAAATTATCAAATTTGTTGGCATAAAGTTGGGCAAAATAACTCCTAATTATTGCTCTGATTTCCTCTTCATTGTTGGAAAGTTCTCCCTTATCATATTTGAGACTAACAATTTGATTTTCCTCTTTCCTTTTTTTCTAATCAAATTAACTAAAGGCTTATCTATTTTGTTGGGTTTTTTTTCATAAAACCAACTTTTAGTTTTATTTATTAATTCAATAATTTTCTTATTTTCAATTTTATTAATCTCCCCTTTTATTTCAGAATTTCCAATTTGGTATTTAGTTGAGGGTTTTTAATATGTTCTTTTTCTAGCTTTTTTAATAGTAAGCCCAATTCATTAATCTTCTCTTTCTCTATTTTATGCAAGTAAGCATCTAGAGATATAAAATTACCCCTTAAAACATCTTTGGCCATATCTCACAAATTTTGGTTTGTTGTCTCATTATTGTCATTCTCCTGGATGAAATTATTGATTGTGTCTATGATTTGCTCTTTCACCCATTCATTCTTTAGAATTAGATTATTTAATTTCCAATTAACTATTGGTTTATTTTCTCCTGGCCTTATATTGCATGTGATTTTTATTGCATCATGATCTGAAAAGTTTGCATTTATTATTTCTGCCTTTCTGCATTTGATTTTGAGGTTTTTATGTTCTAACACATGGTCAATTATAAGTTCCATGAACTGTAGAGAAAAAAGTAAACTCCCTTCTGTCTCCATTCAATTTTCTCCAAAGATCTATCATACCTAACTTTTCTAACATTTTGTTTACCTTCCTAACTTCTTTCTTATTTATTTTGTGGTTTGATTTATCTATTTCAGAGAGAGCAAGGTTGAAATCCCCTAATAGTATAATGTTTCTGTCTATTTCTTCTTGCATCTCTCTCAACTTCTCCTCTAAGAATTTGGATGCTATACCACTTGGTGCATATATGTTTAGTATTGAAATTGCTTCATTATCTATGGTACTCTTTAGTAAAATATAGTTTCCTTCCTTATCTCTTTTAATTAGATCTGTCTTTGCTTTTACTTGATCTGAGATCAGGATTGCTACCCCTGCTTTTTTTTTGTTCACCTGAAGCAAAATCGATTCTGCTCCAGCCCTTTATCCTCACTCTGTATGTATCTCTATGCTTTAGATGTGTTTCTTATAAACAACATATTGTTGGATTCTGGCTTTTAATCCAGTCTGCTATCTGCTTCAGCTTTATGGGAGAGTTCATCCCATTCACATTCACAGTTAAAATAACGAATTCTCTATTTTCTGCCATCTTATTTACCCAAAGTTATGTTTTCCTCTTTCCTTTCCCCTATCTCCCTTCCCCCTTCATTCTTTTCAAGTTGTTCCTCTTCTCTTCTGGTGGTGTTGTGACTAGATAGAACACAGACTTGAAATTAGGAAGATCTGAATTCAAATTTGACTTCAGTACTTAGTAATTGTGTGACCCAGGCAATTCAGTTAACCTCTGTTTGCTTTAATTTCCTCAGTGATAAAATAAAGATAATAATAGCATGTACCTTGCACAGTTGTTATGAGGATCAGATAAGAAATTTGTAAAAACAAAAAACAAGCAAGCAAACAAACAAAAAAACCAACTTATCACAGTTTATGGAACACAGTATGTACTTTTAAAATCCTTATTCCCTCACTTCCCTCTGCACTTAGAGCATCTATAAGGTATATTATTTCTTATTTCACTCTTAGATGATAGCTTTCATCAAAATCATGTTATACTCTTAGGAAATAACAATTACTTTTATCCTTGGCAAAAGGGTCTATAACACTTGTCCTTTTCATGATTTTTCTTTTCCATCTATCAGCAAGTTAGCAAGACAGAAAAGTATCGTCTAACCCTCTGCTCTCCTTTCCCTTCTTCTCCTCTCCCCTTCTGTCTTCTCCTCTCCCCTGTCCTTTTTTTGTCTCCTCTCCTCTCCCTTTCCTTCCCCTTCTCTCATCCCCTCTCCTTTCCTTCTGCTCTTCCTCAGCAACAGGTCACAATAAAGAATCAGATATATAGTCTCTTTATTTTTCTCTCTTGATCTCTGTAGCAATAGGTAGAAGTAAACACTCCAGCCTCTCATTGGACAATCACTTTGCCTAGCAACAAGTGACAGTACAAAAAATGAATTATGCTTTCTTTTTGATACTATTCTAAAACTTATTCTTTCATTTGAGTTCTTTCTTGACCTTTCTTTGTTCATCAGTTATTTCTTCTACATGAAGACTTTTCAATAGGAAAAAAAACTCTAAATTTCATTGCAGTGCTCTAACATTTTAAATTAGGAAACCCTCTAACATTGTTTCTTGTAGAACAGATGTCAATCTGTAATGAGTTTCCTCATTCATATAATGTTTCCTTATACCTGTTAGATTGAAGTTCCTGTTCCAAAAATGTGTTCCATTCACATATAGTCATATATATACATATACATGTGCATATACACAATACATATAAATCATATACATATATATAGAAGATACTCCAACTCTCAACTCTGGGCATTTTCTCTGATTATTCCCAATGCCTGGAATATTCTCCCTCTTTTGCTCTAACTAGTGACATCCCTGACTTTTTTTTAGTCCCAAATAAAATTCTACCTTCCATAGAAAGCCTATCATCTTAATTACAGTGTCTTTTCTCTGTTAATTATTTTCTATTTTTCCTATATATGATTTGCTTTGCATCTATTTGTATATATATATATACACATATATATATATACAAATATAGACATGCACATACACATATAAAATCAAGAATAAAATTTCCTTACTGTATGTCATAAACTTGACTAGGCAGTTTTAATTCATTTATTTCTTCTGATAGGAATTTTCATTTCAAAATTTCTTAAAGCCTCAAAAGTACCTTAATAAGACATTTAACTGTCATCCTGTATGATGTTTAGGCAGATTCCAAAAAAGATCTTTATTCATTTTACTTTGATAAAATCAAACTACTTTTTTCTATTCTCATTTTCTTATTATTCTCTGTTTCTCGTGAATTATTCTTTATCTGTGAATATGCTATATTTCTCCATTCTTCCTCATCCCTTCCCCCACCTCCTAAAATGAAAACTCTTTGAGACAAAGGAATGCTTTTCATTTTTTTCTCTGTCTTCATCATATATCTTTATCATGTTTATCATCATATATGCTTTGCATATAATAAGTGATTAAATATTTGTTAAATTGAACATCATTAAGTTTCTGACCAATGCCTGACATCTAGTTACAAAATTGTTCTGACATATTATTACTAAGCAAAGAATGAAGATTTCAGGACTATTTTTTGTTTGTTTTGTTTTGTTCTGTACTGGTTGCCATCTTCCTCTGTCAAAGGCTACTATAACGAACAACAATGATATGGGTTATTAAAGATACCTAGAAAGATAACTGGGGGAAAAGCAGTGAAACTGTTAAAATATTAGAGATTTCTGCCTCTGGTAGGAGTCCCAGATAAGGGAGATGTTATTGATTGTCAACATCTCAAAACTTTGGTTACTGACTCTACTGTTACTTTTTGCCTATTTATTTTATCCATTCATCAAATATTTTTAAAGCACCTATCACGTGCATAGCACTGAAAGGTCAAATGTGACTTATTTCAAGTTTAGTATTATATTATTATTAACATTTTGAGTAGCCACATTCTATAAACAATTTAATGTTTTCTTTTGTAAAAAGTTCTTCTCCTCCCCCCCTTTTTTAAAACATTTCTTATATTCTCAAGTGTACTTTTATGAAATCCAGAGACCAAATCATTTTTCGGCAGAATGCATTTCTGGAATGCACTAATGGGTGAGAAAATAGGAATTAATGTACTAAAATTTATAGAGCAAACTGTTCAATTAATAGAGAGTTCTCTTCATTGAAACAGCTGATAACAATTTTTTCTGGAAATTTTTATTTTTTTTCTTGTCTGGGATTTGTAGGGAATAAAAGTAGGGGCAAATGAAAGCTGTGACTACATGAAATGCATAAATGCTCACTAATTAAGAAAAATGGTAAATGTTATATGAGTGAAGCAAAATAAATTATAGACTGATATTAAGTCAACTTTATTAGCTTATGTAAATATTTTTAGTGATTTAGGTTCTTCAAAATGCTTTTCATTTGATGGCTTGTTTTCCTGAATTTTCTGGATATTTGTTTTGTCATTTGTCGCTTTATTTTACTTCTGTTTTCCAATATATACAATCATTGAAAGAACTTTAGAAACATTTAATTTTGAATGAGAGGACCAAGGTTTGAATGAAAGGACCAAAGACTCAACATATTACTACTTGTGTGGCCTGGATGTAAGTCACTTCTATCTTTTCCCCTTATTTTACTTTGCAATTTGAAGGGTTTAGACTCCCTATGGTCCTTTCCTGTCCTAAAACTATGATTTTCTTTAGAAAGACTTCAGCCTTGATCAAAAATTCCTCACTCTTTCGTGATGAAAATTAACCCCTAGTTAAGACTTGTGTAACCTGATTCAGAGCTATATGAATAGATTCAAGAAAACAATATACACAATGACTAGTATAATGTGAAATTAAAAGCTAATCAAAAAGCAAAAGATTATTCTTAGCCCTAGAGAACAGATAAGAAAACTTAGCTTTTTCTCAATATGGTGCAATGTGGTAAAATGAGTATGGTAAAAGCAGAAATATGCAAGCAAAACACTTATTTCTTTTACCAGAAAAACTATATAATTGTGTGTCTGTGTGTACGTGTCCAAGAAGTATTTATTACTGTTTATCAATGAGTGTGTTTGCATATGTCCATGGGGGTGTCATTGGATTTAAAAAGTAAGAGAACCAGTGAATTTAAAGATGTCTTCCCTTCTCAAAACCTGAGGAAAAAAATGGTGCTTACTCTTAGCATGGGAGAGATATAATTTCCTTCATGGAAAAAGGGGTCTTGTCAATATCAGGTATTATTAATTCCATTTGATGTGAACATTCTAGAAAAAATTAGGAAACACATCCAAAATACATGTTTTTTCCAGTATCAGTTCTGTAATTCAGGACTTTTATGCATTAACTAATAAATGAAATCAAATGTGTTATTTTAAAAAGAGGTATAAATACTATGACATTTTTATTTTTTTATTTTATTTTTTATTTTTTTATTTTTTGCTGAGGCAATTGGGGTTAAGTGACTTGCCCAGGGTCACACAGCTAGGGAATGTTAAGTGTCTGAGACCAGATTTGAACTCAGGTCTTCCTGACTTCAGGGTACTATGACATTTTTAAAAAGTCATTCCATTGAATATGAAATATTTTAAGAAAACATTCTATTTTTTCTAATAAACTACATTATAAAATAGGACATTATGAAATAGCACTGATATGTTGTTAAAACTCACAAGATAAAAGTTATTAAAACATTAAAATTTCCATCTTTGCAACATTTAGATGTAGGAAGGGATTTTTTAATGGTTGTTATGGTAATGATCTGTTCCATATCACTTCTTCCTGACCATATATCATATAAAACATTGAGAGACATAGTTTTTGGATAATTAACCATTTTATTAATGACACTAGAGGATAATTAATAAAAGAAATCAGTGATACTCTCAAATGTGAAAGACTGCTCATAGAACATACTCAAATCTTTTATCCCATTGGAAGAGTGGATGTCTGAAAGTGGCAATCAACTCTGATTACTTGACAATTAATGAGGAGAATAAATGAAGGGCTGGGAGGAATGTCTTTAATTACTTTACTCCCAGACCAGTGTGTTAATCTTGGGCAAATTAGACAAAGGATCTACCATAACCCAACTCCCTCTCCCATTCTCCCACCCCAAACTTGAGTTGAATACAAGGGACTTCCCCACTGGGAGAGGTCTGAACAACATTGAGGAGAAAGTTAATTCAATATCATTATCA
This sequence comes from Myrmecobius fasciatus, assembly GCA_023553655.1. NCBI lineage: Eukaryota > Metazoa > Chordata > Mammalia > Dasyuromorphia > Myrmecobiidae > Myrmecobius > Myrmecobius fasciatus. Next base: position 10,747 of record JAJPUD010000677.1, on the reverse strand, counting down.
ACAATGTCCTTCAGTTGCAGACTTGACCTAGTAGAGAATGAAGATACAGGAAGATAAAAACTCCTGAATCTTCCAAATAATTTGTTATTTAACAATCAGTTCTCTCACTATGTTTATAAGAATTTCAAATATCTAAATGTAATGAGTAACCTTCACAGAAGAGCAGAACTGTGACTTTTCTAGGTGTATTAAGTAAATACCCGGATATATGCTATATGCCTTTAACATTTAATAATAAATACCATAATGCTAGAGTTACCTTTATGATTCTAAGACAAGTCTGGAGCCATCCTGCTGCCTGCCTGACATGCTTGAAAACAAAACCTTAAATCAGTAATCTCTAGGGCAGCTCATCTTTTTTTTTTTTCTGAAAGTCCTTTTATTGCATGTTTTTGAATAAATTATTTATGATTGTATAAGAGAAAAGATATTTCTCTATAGTGATCTGAGAGAAGAATGGAGAGTTATCTCAATAGGAGAAGAAAGGAAGATAAAAATAGCTCACATGAAAGAAAAGAGTAATATAATATTAAATGAATGCATCTTTGTTCCAAATCTAGGAAAAAAGAACTGATGACTTTCAATCTGGGAGTGACATTCTGGAGAGAGTTGCATTGGAAACAGGAGGATCAACAGGCTAGTCATGAGTTCAGTGTGGGGAGGAGCCTCTTTCAACATTGGAGCTCTGAGAAAAAAGCCCAGTGTGCCCCACCCTGGTTGCAGCTTTGTGCTTCTAAAAGCACTTGTCTTTGTACCACACTGCTGCAGGATACTTTTTTTTTTTTTTTTTTTTGGAAGAGTACAAATTTTACACATTGCTCAATCACTGCATTTTATGTCATCAAATTCTCAGTCTGCTAAGATTGGAATGAAAGCACAATGAGATCATCAAAAATGTAAGTTAGTCCTTTAACCAAAAAAAAAAAGACCACTTGTTTATTATAATAAATTTCATTGTTAGTTTTTTTTTGCATCCTAGTTATTTCTGAGGAAAAGAAAAGTTAAAAAACAAAAACAAAAACAAAAAGCTCCCTTTCTCTAAAATAATTGAATTCTCTTTAGAAACAGAAAACAATGAATGAAAAACACTCCATAGTCAGCTACATCTAATGATGTATACTAGTCCCTGGTCTCCCAATTGCAATGAAGGAGAGATATTTTGTTTTATTTACAAAAACTAAAATTCTTTTCTAAATTGCTCAGTTGGTCTTCCTTTTAGCTGATTTTTAATTTATTTTATTTTAGTCATCCTGGATAGATAACTTTACTTGAAATTAAGAGACTGATGTCAAATCTCACTTCAGCCATTTGCTAAATGAGACTCTCTGCACATCATCTTCATCACCCTCACCATCTTCAACCTTATTCTCATATTTAGCATTTGTACAGTGCTTTAAAGTTTACAAAACACTTTACAAATACTATTTCATTTAATGTAAGGACAACCCTGGGAGGTGGATACTTTTAACTGAAGCAAACCAAGGTTAAGTATCTTTCCTAGGGTCATGCAGTTAATCCTTTGGTGAGGTAGGATTTTAATTCAGGCCTTCTTGACTCTAGATCCAGCCCATATTGGCTGTGTCATCAATAATAATTATTATTATATCATTTTAAGTTGTAGAATGTATGTCTCTTCCCTTCCTTAGTCAAACTCCTTGAAAAATCTGACTATATTTGGAGTCTTCACTTATTAATCTTTTTTCATTACTTCCTCAGTCCTCTGCAATTTGGCTTTCATATTTATTACTCAATTTAAACTTCTCTTTTCAAAGATAGAAGTGAACTTTTAATTGTCTTTTCTTTTTTTGAAATTTTCCCCCTAAGTATGAGCATCTTGATTTTTTTTAAAATGGGAGGAAAAAGATGATTGTACATGAAACTGCACATCTATTATGTATAACTTGCTATTCCTTTTAAATATAAATAGTTATTCTATCACTTTTTCCTTTTTTTCCTCCTCTTTCCCAAGAGATGGCTACCATTAGACAGAAATACATACACACACACAAATACATATACACATATACACACATATGCAAAGTCATTCTATATACACTTATCAGTTCTTTCTCTGGATAAGATGTGTCCTTTGTAGTTAATTTGCATTAGCCTTTTCTCAGTTTTCAGTCTTTTCAACCTCACTGCCAATTTGACATTTAGGATCATCCTCTTCTATATAGTCTCCTTTCTTAATTTCATGATACTACTCTTTCAGAGTTTCCTACTTACTTCTAAAGTTTTTACTGTCATTATCTACATCACTCCAAAATTGTTCATATTACCCAAGATTCTGACCTAGGCCTTTTGTTCTTCCATTATAATCTCTCAAAATAATTCCATCATTTTTCAAGGATTTAACTATCATTTTAAGCAAATGACTCCAAGATCTACATTTCTACCCTACTACCTTCTACAGTTTAGTCTTCAGTCTAGCTTCACCATTTTCTTTTTAGACTTTTAATTTTGAAAGCCATCTTAAGCTCAATATATACCAAACTGAACTGATTTCCCTCCCCCTACCTACTCTCTTTCAAAATTTCCTATTTCTGTTAAAAATAGCACCCCTGTGCCTGTCTCCCTGCTTCATAACCTAGGTATTGTGTTAGGCCTCTCATTCTTCCTCATCAAGCATATAATCATTTGACACATTTGGCCATTTATATTTTCATGACATTGTTTGCACCAAAGATCTTCTTTCTAGTCATACATCTGCTATCTTAATTCAGGCCATCATCACCTCTCACTTAGATATTTGCAACAGGCTTAATTGGTTCATATTTCTAGTCTCTTACGGCTCCAGGGTATAATACACACTGATATCAAATTAATTTTCCTTAATCACATATTTGACTCCTTTTGGAGATCATATTCTAATTAGGAAGAAAACTAAAGAAAATATAAAAGGAAATTGATTTGAGAGGAAAGGCATTATTATTGGATAGTGAAGATGAGGATTGGGAAAGGTATCCAGCAAAAATGGAATTTGCACTGAGTATTAAAGGAAACCAAGAGCTGGAATTAGGGAAGGAGAATGTAAAGTGCAAGACGACTGAGAAGGTAGAAGAGGGAAAGTCTTGATGGAATATCAAATAAAATACTAAAAGAAGATTGTATATTTGATCCTGAAGGTTGCAGAAAGTTATTGGAATATATTAAATGGGGTAGAAGGGAATGGCATGATCATACTTGTGCTTTAGGAAAATCACTGACAATAGAATAGAGAATAAATTGAAGAGAACAAAGATTTAAAGCAGAGAGTCCATTGAAATAGTTATTTCAGGAGCAGCTAAGTGACATGATGTACAGGACACTAGCCCTGAAGTCAGAAGGACTTAAGTTCAAATGTGACCACAGATACTTACTAGCTATGTGATCCTGGGCAAATTATTTAACCCTGATTACATCCCCTCCCCCCTAGGCCCCCCCCCAAAAAACCGAGTTATTTCAACATCATCAATATGAATTGGTAAGGGCTTAAACAGGGTGGTGAATTTATGAATGAATAAAAAATGTTGCCCAGTTTGAAACCACAAGATTTAGCAACATATTAGATTTGTGGGATGAATTCAAGTGAATGATCTAGGATAGTATATAAGTACATGGGACTTGTGTACTATCCTTGATAATAATAAGGAACTTTGGAAGAAGATGGCATTTTTGGATAAAAGATACTGAGTTCTGTTTTGGACGTACTGACTTTAAAGTGTCTCAGTGGAATTCAATTTGAGATATCTAAGAATTGGTTGATAATGTGCAATGAGTTCAGCAGAGGGGTTAGGATTGGATGTAAAAATCTGGAAGTCAACTGCATTATAATTGAACCTATGGGAACTGATGAGATAATCAAATGAAATAGAACTGACAGAAAAGAGATCAAAACCTAGGATAGAGCTCATGGTTACTGTGTGTAACCTCAATAAAAAACTAGCAGAAGAGACTGAGAAGGAGTGGTTAGACAGATAAGAGATGAACTAGTTGCAATCTATGTCACTAAAATGTAGAAAGTATCCAAAAGAGGGTGGTCAGCAGTGTTAAAGATCAAGAAAGATGAAAATAAGCAAAAGGTCATTTGATTTGGAAATTAAGAAATCATTGGTAATTTTGGGGAGAGTAGTTTCAGCTAAATGATAGGGTCAGCAGTCAGATTTCAAAGTGTTCAGAAAATAAGGGAAAGGAAACAAAAGTACCAAGTTGAAGAGTTGAGCCACAAAGGGGAGGAAAGATAGTGTCATAGATAGCAGGGACAGGTGAATTAAGTAGCTTTTGTTTCTGTTTTTCTTTTCTTTTTGCTTGTTTCTATTTTTTAATCATGGGAAAGAGATTGGTGTGTTTGTAGGCAACAGAGAAGGAACCAATAACTAAGGAGAGATCAAAGATTAGTGATAGAGTTGGGATAACAGAAAAGGTAACCTGAGGGAGAAGATACAGGGTGTAGTTCATTTCAATGGATGCATGTAGAGGGAGTTGCCTGGGCAAGAAAGGTAACTATTCATAAAACATGACTGAAGGAAGAGATTGGAGGGCAAGACATCTGAGTATTGCAATTTAAGATAGAGGGGGAAGAAAGAGGAATTGTCAGTGAATATGCTCTCTCTTTCTCCCTTTCTCCTTCCCTCACACTATTTCCTTCTCTCCCTCTCTTTCTCTCCTCTCCTCTCCTCTCCTCTTCTCTTCTCTTCTCTTCTCTTCTCTTCTCTTCTCTTCTGTTCTCTTCTCTTCTGTTCTCTTCTGTTCTCTTCTCTTCTCTTCTCTCTCTCTCTCTCTCTCTCTCTCTCTCTCTCTCTCTCTCTCTCTCTCTCTTATTCTTTCATCTCTCTCAAGAAAATGTAAGCTCTTTAAGAGTAGGGTCACTTTATACTTCATTCTTTGTACTTGTATTCCTAATCCCCAGTACCTAAACCAGTGCTTGGCACATAATACTTAAAAAAAAAATCAATCAATTATTTTGGTTATAGTTGTTTTTCTCTCAGATCATGCACATTTTTTTCCATTTTTCTTTGTGCTCCTCCTATGTGTCATTTCTTATTGACTAATAAGTGTCCACATTCATGTACTAGGTTTTCTTTCTTTTAGACTTTTCCTAGTGGATAGTCATCCACCTTACATTTGTTTCTCTCTGTTTTTTAACTAGAAAGATTGCTACTATAAGTATTTTGGTTTATTATTTTCTTTTCTTCTTGACCTTTACTTCCTTTGGGAACTATATCCAGTAGTTGTATTGTTTGTTAGTATGTATGAACAATTTAGTGTTTAGACATACTCCAACTGATATGGATAAAGCCAGGCCATTTCAAAATTTCCCCAACAATTCAACAAAGTGTCTATCTTCCCACAGCTTCTCTACCATTTGATTATTCTGATTTTTTTTACATTGTGTCCAATTTGCAGAATTAGAGGTAACACTTCAGAGATATTTTAATTTTTCTTATTAGATTCCACTTGTTGAATATTTTCAAGTCATTTTATTTTGCTTTTTTTTTTTTGAAAACCATTTATAACTTTTAACCATTAATCTTTTGCAAAATGGCTTTCAGTGTTATTTTTGTAGATTCGTGCCCATGCTTATCCTTTTTATCTCTATGGAATTGTTTTCTTTTGTGACCAAGAAGATAACTCATGGAAACAATAAGTGATAAGGAGAGGCAAAAATCTATCTAGAGATAGATGAAGAGAAATATATAGACAGACAGACAGACAGATGGGGGACAGACAAAGACAGTGAGAAAGATAATTTCTGGTGTCTTGTGAAAAACAATTTTAAAAATATAAGGGGGGGGCAGAGCCAAGATGGTGGAGTGAAAAGGTGACTCTCTGCCTCTCCTCCGATCTTCTCTCAAATCAACAATAAAATAAGCCTCTGAACTGATCTTCAAGTCAACGAACTCAGAAATATTTGAACACTGCTTTCTGGAGAACTTCATATCAGGTTTGTCTGACTCGGACAGAGAGATAAATAGACAACTCCTGTGTAGGCCAGTAGTGAGGATGGGACTCAGCTCAGCTCATCATGGCAGAAATTCCAAACTCCAAATTCTAAACACCTGGAGTTTATCTGAGGCACTCGGGACACTCTGCCCTGATTGGGGGCAGGTGTTCTGGCAGACGTGCCTTGTTTAAGGAGTAATTCGGACTTTTTCCTAGCCCCCACCGGCCCAGCACCTTAAGTTAATTCGCCGAAGTGCCCCGGGGCAAAGATCTTCAGCCGCCTTTAAGCCACCGTTTTTTTTTCCCTAACTTAAAGAGATATCCACACTGTCTAAAAAAAAATGAAGAAGCAAAAAAGAGCTCTCACCATAGACAGCTTTTATCAAGACAAAGAATCGATGATCCCAGATCCTAAGGTTCCTTTAGACAAACTACCAGAAGAAGGTATTAAAGACCATCACTGGTCACTTTTTCAAAAGGCCTTTCTGGAAGATTGCATAAAGAACCTCAAAAGAGAGCTGGAGGATAAATGGGAAAATAAACTGAAATCAGTGCAAGAAGGATATGATGCCCTGCAAAAGAGATATGAAAAAGACACCAATTTATTGAAAAATAAAATTAGTGAAGTGGAAAAAGAGTGCAATGAACAAATTGGCCCTTTACAAAAGGAGATTAAAAAGGTAACTGAAGAAAACAACACTTTAAAAATAAGAATTGAACAAATGCAAGTGAATGACTCAATAAGACTTCAAGAATCAGTCAAACAAAAACAAAAAAATGAAAAATTAGAAGAAAATATGAAATATCTCCTAGGAAAAACAACTGACTTGGAAAATAGATCTAGGAGAGACAATCTAAGGATTATTGGACTTGCTGAAAGCCATAATGAAAAAAAGAATCTAAACACTATCTTCCAGGAAATCCTGAAAGAAAACTGCCCTGGGATTGTAGAATCAGAAGGCAAAATCACCATTGAAAGAATTCACCAATCACCTCCTGAAAGAGACCCCAAAATTAAAACCCCAAGGAATATCGTGGCTAAATTTCAGGACTGTAGCACCAAGGAACAGATTCTGCTAGCAGCTAGAAAGAAACAATTCAAATACGAAGGATCAATAATTAGAATCACACACGATCTGTCAGCCTCCACATTGAAGGATCAAAGGGCCTGGGACCATATATTCCGAAGGGCAAAGGAACTTGGATTACAACCAAGAATAACCTATCCAGCTAGAATGAGCATTATCCTCCAGGGAAGAAGATGGCCATTCAATGATATAGGTGAATTTCACCTATTTCTAATGAAAAGACCGGATCTGAACAAAAAATTTGACATCCAAACACAGAACTCAAGACATGCATAAAAAGGTAAAAAGGAAAGGACTCTTGAGAACTTTATTTTTACTAGGGGGATACTTAAAGTTTGGGGGTATAATTAACTAGATATTACTTTGATAATATGAAAAAGAGAACTAGAGGGGGAAAGGTTGTCATACTGGGGAAAAGAGGGAAAATGTGGTAAAATAAGATCTAAAAAAAAGGAGGTAAAAACAAGGTAAAATCTCTTGAAGAGGCAAAGAAAACCTAATATAATTGAGAGAAAGAGGGGAGGGAGATGAGTATTGTGTAAATCTTACTCTCATCAGGTTGGGCTCTAAAAGTGTATATCAGACATTTGATTTCACATAGAAACTTGTCTGTTGCTAGAGGGAAGTGGGAGGGAAAGGAGGAAAAGTAAGGGACAAACTAATAGAAGGGAAAATAGAAGAATCAGGGAAAAGGAGTAAAAACAGGGGCAGGGGATCTAAAGGGTGGAGGATTGTTTAAGGGAGGGGGTCATCAGAAGCAAAGTACTGAGGAAGGGGGAAGGGAGAAAGGGGAAAGGAAAGGGGAAAATATAACTTGGGTAAATAAGATGGCAGGAAATAAAGAATTAGTTATTCTAACTGTGAATGTGAATGGGATGAACTCTCCCATAAAGCAGAAGCAGATAGCAGACTGGATTAAAAACCAGAATCCCACAATATGTTGTCCACAAGGAACACATCTAAAACATAGTGACACATACAGGATGAAGGTAAAAGGCTGGAGCAGAAAATATTATGCTTCAGGTGAACACAAAAAAGCAGGGGTAGCAATCCTTATCTCAGATCAAGTAAAAGCCAAGATAGATCTAACCAAAAGAGATAAGGAAGGAAACTATATTTTATTAAAGGGTACCATAGATAATGTAGCAATATCTATACTAAATATTATGCACCAAGTGCAATAGCATCCAAATTCCTAGGGGAGAAATTAAGAGAGATTCAAGAAGAAATAGAGAGCCAAACTATACTAGTGGGGGATCTCAACCCTGCTTTCTCAGAAATAGATAAATCAAACCACAAAATAAACAAGAAAGAAACTAGGGAGATAAACCAATTGTTATAAAAGTTAGGTATGATAGATCTATGGAGAAAGTTGAATGGAGACAGAAGGGAGTTTACTTTTTTCTCAGCAGTCCATGGAACCTATACAAAAATTGACCATGTGTTAGGGCATAAAAACCTCAAAATCAAATGCAGAAAGGCAGAAATAGTAAATGCATCCTTTTCAGATCATGATGCAATAAAAATCACATGCAATATAAGGCCAGGAGAAAATAAAGCAAAAGTTAATTGGAAATTAAATAATCTAATCCTGAAGAATGAATGGGTGAAAGAGCAAATCAAAGACACAATCAATAATTTCATCCAGGACAATGACAATAATGAGACAACATACCAAAATTTGTGGGATACGGCCAAAGCAGTTATAAGGGGTAATTTTATATCTCTAGATGCATTCTTGCATAAAATAGAGAAAGAAAACATCAATGAATTGGGCTTATTACTAAAAAAAAACTAGAAAAAGAACAAATTAAAAACCCTCAATTAAATACCAAATTGGAAATTCTAAAAATAAAAGGAGAAATTAATAAAATTGAAAATAAGAAAACTATTGAGTTAATAAATGAAACTAAGAGTTGGTTCTATGAAAAAACCAACAAAATAGATAAGCCTTTAGTTAATTTGATAAGAAAAAGGAAAGAGGAAAATCAAATTATTAGTCTCAAGAATGATAAGGGAGAACTTTCCTCCAATGAAGAGGAAATTAGAGCAATAATTAGGAATTACTTTGCCCAACTTTATGCCAGTAAATTTGATAATCTAAATGAAATGGAGGAATACCTACAAAAATATAGATTGCCCAGGTTAACAGAAGAGGATATAAATTATTTAAATAGCCCCATATTAGAAAAAGAAATAGCACAAGCTATTAACTAACTCCCTAAGAAAAAATCTCCAGGGCCAGATGGATTTACATGTGAATTCTACCAAACATTCAAAGAACAATTAATTCCAATACTACACAAACTATTTGAGAAAATAGGGACAGAAGGTATACTGCCAAAATCCTTCTATGAGACCGATATGGTGCTGATAGCTAAACCAGGTAGGGTGAAAACAGAGAAAGAAAACTATAGACCAATTTCCCTAATGAATATTGATCCAAAAATTTTAAATAAGATATTAGCAATGAGATTACAGAAAGTCATCCCCAGGATAGTACACTATGACCAAGTAGGATTTATACCAGGGATGCAGGGCTGGTTCAATATTAGGTAAACTATCAGCAAAATTAATTATATTAATAACCAAATTAACAAAAATGATATGATTATTTCAATAGATGCAGAAAAAGCTTTTGATAAAATCCAA
>JAJPUD010000676.1:556768-610158 GCA_023553655.1 Myrmecobius fasciatus | reverse complement strand
ATCCCTCTCTCTGGGTGTATATGACTTTCTTCACTGAACAATTGGAACTGTTTTGAGACAATTCTTTGTTGCAGAGAGCCGTGTCCATCAGAATTGATCATCATGTAATACTGTTGTTGCTGTGTATGATGATCTCCTGGTTCTGCTCGTTTCACTTAGTATCAGTTCATGCAAGTCTCTCCAGGCCTCTCTGAAGTCGTCCTGCTGGTCGTTTCTTACAGAGCAATAATATTCCATAACATTCATATACCACAATCTATTCAGCCACTCTCCAACTGATGGGCATCCACTCAGTTTCCAGTTTCCAGCCACTACAGAAAGGGCTGCCACAAACATTCTTGCACATGTGGGGCCCTTTCCCTCCTCTAAGATCTCTTTGGGATATAGGCCCAGTAGAAACACTGCTGGGTCAAAGGGTATGCACAGTTTGATAACTTTTTGAGCATAGTTCCAAATTGCTCTCCAGAATGGTTGGATCCATTCACAGTTCCACCAACAATGTATTAGAGTCCCAGATTTCCCACATCCCCTCCAGCATTCATTGTTATCTTTTCCTGTCATTTTAGCCAATCTGACAGGTGTGTAGTGGTACCTCAGAGTTGTCTTAATTTGCATTTCTCTGATCAATAGTGATTTGGAGCACCTTTTCATATGACTAGAAATGGTTTTAATTTCATCATCTGAAAATTGTCTGTTCATATCCCTTGACCATTTATCTATTGAAGAGTGGCTTGAATTCGTATATATATGAGACAATTCTCTATATATTTTAGAAATGAGGCCTTTATCAGAACCATTAAATGTAAAGATGATTTCCCAATTTGATGCTTCCCTCCTAATCTTGTCTGCATTTGTTTTGTTTGTACAGAAACTTTTTAGCTTAATATAATCAAAATTATCTATTTGGTGTTCAATTAGGAGTTCCAGATCTTCTTTGGACATAAATTTATTCCATCTCCACAGGTCTGAGAGGTAAACTATACTACATTCCTCTAATTTGCTTACAATATCACTCTTTATATCTATATCATGAACCCATTTAGATCTTATCTTGGTATGTGGTGTTAGGTGTGGGTCAAGCCCTAATTTCTTCCACACTAGTTTCCAATTTTCCCAGCAGTTTTTGCTGAATGGTGAGTACTTATCCCAAAAGCTGGGGTCTTTGGGTTTATCAAACACTAAATTGTTAAAGTTATTACCTAGATTGTCCCGATATCCTATCCTATGCCATTGATCGACTGCTCTATTTCTCAGCCAGTACCAAATGGTTTTGATGACCGCTGCTTTATAATATAGTTTTAGATCTGGTACAGCAAGGCCACCTTCATCTGCCTTTTTTTTTCATTAATTCCCTTGAAATTCTTGACCTTTTGTTCTTCCAAATGAACTTTGCTACTATTTTTTCTAGATCTGTAAAATAATTTCTTGGGAGTTTGATTGGTATGGCACTAAATAAGTAGATTAGTTTGGGTAGTATTGTCATTTTTATTATATTCGCTCGGCCTACCCATTTCTTATAATTTTTAAATCAAATTAAACTAAACATTTACTCATTTTGTTAATCTTTCCAATAAATCAGCTTTTAGTTTTATTTATAATTTCTGAGATTTTTGGTTTCTAATTTATATGTTTTTCTAATTTTTAATATCTCTACTTTCATTATTTTAAGTTTATTTCTAATTGTTAAAATGCAATATTGAAGTCATTTATTCCCTGATTTTCCATTTTGTTAATATATATATTTGTAGAGATATGATTTTTCCTTTGAAGACCGCTTTAATCTCAGAAATTTGGTATGCTTCGTCTTTATCATTTTCTTTCATATAATTATTCATTGTTTCAGTGATTTATTTTTTGTTATTGTTCAGTTGTTCAGTTATGTCCTACTTTTCCTGACCCCATGGATCTTTTGTCCTCTATTATCTTCCAAAGTCTGTTCAAGTTCATGTTCCTTGCTTCCAGGACATATCTATCCATCTCATCCTCTGCTGTCCCTTTCCCCTTTTGCTGTCAATCTTTCCCAATATCGGGGTCTTTTCCAATAAGTCCTGACTTTTCATTATGTAGTGAAAATATTTAATCTTTCAGCTTCAGGATTTTTTCTTTCCAATGAATAGTCTGAATTAATTTAAGAATGGACAGATTTGATCTCCTTGCTTCCAAGAGACTCTCAAAAGTTCTCCAGCATCACAAATTGAAAGTGTCGATTCTGTGGCATTCAGCTTTCCTTATAGTCCAACTCTCACAGTAATACATTACTTCTGGCTTTGGCTATATGGACCCTTGTTGGCAAGATGATGTCTTTGCTTTTTAGTATGCTGTCCAAATTTGCCATAGCTTTCCTCCCAAGTAGCAAGATCTTTTAATTTAATTGCTGTCTGTAGTGATCTTTAGACCCAAGAATATAAAATGACACTGCTTGATTCTTTTCCTATTTACTAGGAAATAATGAGACCAGTTGCCATGATCTTTTTTTTAATATTCAACTTCTATCCAGCTTTTACACTCTCCTTGTACATCTTCATTTTAAGAAGCTTCGTAAATTTTCCTCACTTTCTGCCTTAGAGCAATATTTCTGTATATTTGATTACTGGCATTTCTCAATCTTAATTCTGGCTCTTGATCCATGTAGTCTGCCATTTCATATGATGTACTCCTAATGTAAGTTAAATAAGTAAGGTGACAATATATAGCTTTTGTCATACACTTTCCCCATCTTAAAGCAGCCAGTTTTTTATGTTTGGTTCTACCTGTTGCTTCTTGACCTACATAAAGGTTCCTTAGGAAACAAGTAAAATGATTTGATACTTCCATCTCTCTGAGGACTTGCCACATTTTGCTGTAATCTAAACAGGTCAAAGTAGTGTAGTCAATGAAACGGAAGTAAATGTTTCTTTTCTGGAACTGCTTTGCTTTCTCCATAATTCATTGAATTTTGGACAATTTGGTCTTTAATTTAAACCAGTCTGTTCTACTGATTTTTTTTTTTTGGTTCACATATTACTGAAGTTTGTAGAATCTTAAGTATAATCTTCCTAGTATGTGAAATGAGTGCATTTGTCCAGTAATTTGAATATTCCTTGGCATTGTTCTTTAGGATTGAGGTGTAAACAGATCTTTTCTTTTCTAATACAATGACCACTGATGAGTTTTCCAAATTTACTGGCATATGGAGTGTAGCACTTTAACAGCATTATATATTTGGACTTTAAATTAAATTTTAAATAAATTTGGATTTAAATTGGATTGTTAAAAAATTACCTGGAATTTCATCACTTCCACCAACCTTATTGTTAGCCTTGATTCCTAAGGCCCATCTGACTTCATTCTCCAGGATGTCTGGCTCTAGATTTTGAGTCTAAACATCATCGTGGTTACCAGTGATATTAAGATCTTTCTTGTAGAGTTGTGTATTTTTGCACCTCTTCTTGATTGTTTTTGCTTCTACTAATTCCCAACCATTTTTGTCTTTTATCATGCCCATTTTTGCATGAAATATTCCCTTGATATGCTGAATTTTCTTCAAAAGATCCAGTCTTTCCCATTTTATTGTTTTCTTTGATTTTTTTGCACTACTTATATAAACAAGCTTTGTTTCTTTGCTGTTCTCTGAAATTCTACATTTATGGGTATATATTTCCTCTTTCATTTTCCTTTTTTTTTTCCTCAGCTATTTATAAAGTCTCATCAGAGAGCCATTTTGCTCTTTTTTGCTCTTTTTTTCCCTTAGGAATTTGTTGTTGTTTCCTGTACAATTTTGTAAATCTTTATCCATAGTTTTTCAGACAGATCTAATCCTTTAAATCTATTCATCATCTTTTCTTCATATTTGTAAGGGATATTATTTAGATCATATTCATATGGCTTATGGATTTTCCCTACTGTCTCCAATTTAAGACTGAATTTTTCAATAAATAGCTCTTGATCTTTGAAATCTGAAATAATGAGTGGGTCAATGTTAAGTCTCCATTTGAGTTTATATTTTTTGTTTGTGGTCCCTAAAACAATGACTATTTTTGTTGTCTTATGGTCTATACAGGATAGAGGAACTATTTTTGCTTTTTTTTACATTTGTTTGCAATATCACTGTGCCCTAACCTATAGTCAATTTTTGTAAAATTTCCATGCAGTGCTAAGAAATGTATATATCCTATTTAGAAGATCCTCTAAGTCTTTTAACTCTAATTTCTATAGTAGTTTGTTATTTCTGCATTTTCCCTTTTATCTTTCTGTTAGACTTAGCCAAAAGTGAGAGATATTAAAATCTTCTATCACTCTTGTATTACTATGTCTTTCTATAGCTCAGTTAATATTTCCTTTATGAATATGGATACTAAGGCATTTGGAGAATATAAGTTTATTACTGATGTTGGTTTGTTGTCTATGATTCCTTTCACAATAATGTAGTTTCTTTATCTCTTTATATTTTTAGATTTTTTTTGCTTTGCTTTTGCTTTGTTAAATAGCATGATTGCAATTCCTCCTTTTTTGCTTTCAGTTGATTCATAGTAAATTTCCTCCCCCTTTCTTCAGTTTTATTTTGTGTAAATCTTTCTTTTTAAAAATGTTTATTATAATCAATAGATTGCAGGGCTTTCTTTTCTTTTTTCTTTTTTTCTTTTTGCTGAGGCAATTGGGGTTAAGTGACTTGCTCAGGGTCACACAGCTGGGGAATGTTAAGTGTCTGAGATCATATTTGAACTCAGGTCCTCCTGACTTCAGGGCTGGTATTCTATCCACTGTGCCACCTAGATGCCCCTAGGGCTTTATTTTGTTATCCAATCTGCTATTCATTTTCATTTTATTGAATTGTAAATGATCCATTTACATTTAAAGTTGTGAGTTTTGTTATATTTTCCTTCATTTGTCTCTAATATTTTTTTCAAGTTGTTTTTTTCCTTGCAAAAGACTATATTTCTTTACCTTATTTTTTTTAAGGTGGCCCTATTTCTAATATTTCTCTTCCCCTCATCTTGATACTCTTTTCCCCATTAGTTATATCTTTCCCTTTGAGATTTTGCTCATTAGTTCCTTTTTCATTTCTACTTTTATCTGATTATTTAATTTTCCTCTTTTTTTCTCTCAGCTTTTTATTCAATTAAATAGAATTATCCTTCCTCTCCTTCCCTTCAACTAGTCCTGTTCATTTGTTTTTAAAATTTCATTTTTGTGCCCTTTTTCAGAGGGAGTTTTCCCTCATCTTCTTCATTATCCATCTTTTCTTTCTATGTACTATGGATCCTCATTAAATGTCTAATTTTCCTTTAGTCTCTGCATTCCTCATAGAATCATTACTTCCAAGGAATCCATTCTAGACTTTATCTTCTTGCTAGTTTCTGCCACTGCCTTAGAGAGCTTATTCCATAGGTTCCTCATTTATATTGTGTTTCATTTTCAGTACAAACACAATTCCTCTAGGTGACAGAAAAGATATTGCTCCATATACCTTATTGTGTAGTCTATCACTACTATCACTACTCTCTATCTTCCTTCTGATTCCCTTCTTTTCTCCACCTGCCTCCAAATCTCCTCCCTGGGTCCATGTCCTTCCACTGAAGTAGGATAAATGATCTTTTCAAATCTAAACAACACTTAGAACAAGGTCCTCCCCATCTTCCTTCAAAACATCTATCTTCACCTATAGAAGACTTCATCCCAGTACCAAAATACTATCCCTCTTTTCTTCTCTTTTCAGTCCTTCTTGTCTCCTCCTCATCTATTCCCCTGCAGATTCTTCTCTTCCTGAATACACCAGGGTTTGTTTCCCCTCACTGATAATCCTCAATCTGACTCACAAGCATCATCCAGACCTTTCCTCCCTTTCTCTCCTTTCAGGCCATCCTCCAATTTTGTTAAAAAATTGATTTGCCTATGGTCAGGGTGTTAACAAGTTCTGTCCATAATGCTCCAGGTCTGACTCTTCCCTGTTATCTACATCTATTTTTTATTTTGATTCTTGTCACATTTAGAAATAAGTCTCTTCCCCATCTCTCTGCTTTTACTCTGTTGCTGTCCTTGGTTGCTCCATTTGTTCATTCCTCCTGTATTTCTATTGCCTGAGGCATTTGAGAAGCAAACAATTTCTTCAGGTCTGGTTTCCTTTCTAAGAATGTTTCCAATGACTATTATTGAACATTCATCTTTTTTTCATTTTTGGTTAAGGCCAGATTTCTAAGGGCATGTCATCCTGGGCTGCATCCTGAGCTCCATTGCTTTTTAGAACACATTATTCTGTTCTCCCCTGCATTTTTCTGTGGGCACAAAATAGTCTTGTGTAATTCAGATTTCCTTTCTTTTGGATTTGATTTCTTGAAGAACTATGTGTTTTGCAGTTTTCAGTTTTGTTTTTTGTTTTTGCTTTTTCTGGAGGGGATGTATGAATTCTTTCAGTTTCATTTTCTGTGTTCAGAATTTCTGCATAGTTCTTTCAAATTAGTATTGTGTGGGATGGGATGGGATGGGATGGTTTAGGATGACATGGCCTAGCATGATACTATGCTATACTAATATTATGCTTTTATTATGCTATTGCCATTACTATACTTTTATTATACTCATTCTCTATATAACTGTTATTATATTATGCTATTATTATATTTAATGTGCTATATTATAACTAAATTATAATATCATTATATTTAATAATTATGCTATTACTGTTCTATACCATATTATAACTAAATTAATTTATTTGATACTACAATCATTCCTATAATATATTATTAGCATATTATGCCATTATTATATGCTATTACTATTTTATACTATACTATAACTAAACTAAACTAAATTACAGTGCACTAGGCTGTGCTATATTGTTAGATTATGGTAAGTATGGTCTTCCTCCAGTTGAGTACATGCCAGATTGTTGGGTTTACCCCACCACTGAACTGGTTTGAAGGCAGACTGTCATTGGTGTCAGTTGGCAGGCTCTAGAAATGAGGGGGAGACAGTTATGGGAAGGGAAGGAGAACTAGAGCTAGCCAACCAGGTCCTTCTTTATCACCAGGGGGCACTTCCATTGGATGTATTATTTCACCATATCTGTCTATGTCAATAAGGAGCTAAAATTTTTTTAGACCTTTTAAATTTTTTATTGCCTTTCCTCAAATCCCTTCTCCCCATCTTTGGGTAAATGGAAGCATCAATATTTAAAGAATCTATGATTTCATGAATAAGATTTTTACCTCCACTGTTGGCCATGATGACCTCAACATTTCTTCTACAATTTTATCAGCAACAGTCAAGGGTTGCTGTAGCCCCAAATTCACCATCTTGTAGCCATCCCCATGATGATCTTCTCTGAATTTACTTCTCCTGAGACTTGAATGACAGACATTGAGTCTCTGGGCTGGTCCTCAAAGCCTTTCAAACTTGAGAGTGTCTCCTTTTTCAGGTCTGGTGTTGCTCTAGCATGGTTTCTGAGAACGAGGATCACTTCTACACCAAAGATTATGAGCCATCAGAGAATATTAGTGGAGAATATAGAATCATTTACTTCTATCCAGTGCTTAAGAAATTTACTGACTTGACCATGTTCTTTTAAGAGACATTTCTTCTTGGTATATTAAATTCACATCAATTCTGACCTGGTCTTTGACCTTAAAAACTTCCTTGCTTTACCCAAAGAAGGAAACCTTTGGGCATTCACAGATAACTGTGAATGTAGAAAGGGGGAACAGCTTGAAAAGAAGAAGCCCAAGCTGAACCTTTATTTCTGCTTTAGTCTATTGCTCATCAAACACAATTCAATTGTTTAGATTTTTGAGAAGTATTCATTCACTGGAATGTGGAAGTATTCATTTTTTCTTGTCCAGGTGTTGTTATTACTTCAGATACCTACTCACTTTCAGAAATGCTCACTTGTCACATTTGATCAAAGTTCTGGGTTCAGTATGGGAGCATCTCAAAAATTCTTCTTTGATTTATATTCCCACCTAGGATTTGTCTTGACAAGATTAGAATTTGGCTTATTCTTTACCCCTACAGGGGCATCTCCTTGGAATAACAGAATATTGCTCACTGTAGTTCTTTATTGGTAGTCAATCAACAGTATTTATGAAGTATCTACTATGTGTCAAGTTGATCCCCCCCATGCCCAAAGGGTAAAAGCACTTGGAATCACTGCAAAATTGACCTTCTTTCCTCAGATCTGTATAGTTCACATAACTCACAGTAAAGTCACATGATTTTGTTCTCCCCTGCCTCAATTTTGACTTGAATGCCTATAATAACAGGGAACTCATTACTTCATGAAGCAGTCCATTTGATTTTGGGATGATTCTGTTAGAAACTTCTCCCTTCTGTTGAGCTAAAATCCACTTCCTTGTAACTTCTACCCAGTGATTCCCTCTGGAGGCCAAGCACGATAAGTCTAATTACCCTTTTCTGCATCTGCTGCTCTTTGGATATCTGAAGACAGAAACCTTGTTCCTTTCCATTCCCTACCCTATATCAACACATAAACACATATAATTACTTAAAATAAAATTTCAGAACATATGTATATAAAAACTTCATCCTTTTCAAATACATTTTCCTTAAAGAAATAGGAAAATGTAGACAGTCTATTATCAAAATTTCCTCTACTCCCTAACCACACAGTTTCTTCTAGCCCCTTTGCTAGGGTGTGACACAGCCATCCAGCATGTAGACTTTCATTCATCACTGTATAAGAGCTGGAGACATTTCACATTATCACCAGAATGTCTGTTAATTGTTTAGAGGAGATACTGATTCCCCAGGCATCTTTATAGAGCAAACTTGTGATCTCACCAACTTCCAAGTGATGAGAAAATCCTTTTTTCTTAGGGCTGCCTGTACCTCATTCCCCATTGCTTTGATGTTCTTGCATCTGCTTTCCTACCAAAATAAATTCATGACCTCAGTGGAGGTTAAAGCAATGGGGTCAGAACCTCAGATATGGAAGCAGAAGTGAAGTCTGAAGTTGTTCTGATAACTTTCTGACCTTGGGTCTAAAAAATGTGGAAGATTCTTACCACCCCAGGATATGAAGCTTCCAAATAGAAAATGTGTTCTTTTAAAAAGATCAGCAGCCAAAGTCTCTGGCTCCTATACTTTGAAGCAAAAATCTATTTTAATAATAAGCATTGTATGAGGTATAATGCTTTGCTACAAATGAGATAATACGTGGAAATACTTGATGGTTAGTTACAGACTATTGATATAAGGTATTATGATGATTCCAAGCTAGATCATAGGTCTAAGAAATTTGATTCCATTGAGAAAAATGGGGATACTGAGTCAAACAATAGTAGAATTAAATGCCTCCAACCAAAACCAGAGAGAAAAGGGAAGAGCCAAATTGATAGAAGAGAATTTATTTTTGCAAGTCTTCTTCACACAAAGGTATCCCACCAACCTTTTGCAACCAATTATTCTGTGTGGAAATGCCAGCCCAGTGTACAGGCAGTGATACATCACTCAGACAGCATCTGCAGATGGGTAAGGGTGGTAATAATTACCAGTGCCCAAAAGCTTTCGGTTTTGGCTGGCCAGAGCCCACAGCATTGAGGATTTGACAGGGACTACTCATTAGCCTCCGTCTCAATGCTCAATTATAGTCTATAGTTATCTTTTGGACTCTTCAACTATGTCTCCTTTCCCTAGCTAGAGATGGTATTCATTTCTGAAGTTCACGGTATTTCTGGTAATGGAGGAAAGTAGCATGGAAGTGGGTGGGTGACGATTATCTGAATTTGGGATCTGGGTTCTCTCTTAAGAAAGAAGAAATATAGGAAAACCAATTTCCATTTACAGGTCAGATGAGTGAGAACCTTACATTTCTGCCTCAGTAAATTTCCACTAATTTGTAATTTCAAAGTTAATTTATCTCCCAAGCCAGCATTCTCATGCTGAGCTAAACCAACCTAGAGGGCAATTAGACATTTGATCCCTGGGGCTCTATAGAGTAACCTCCAATTCTTGCCATTTATTGAGCTAGGGAGCAGAAGTGGCCTGTGTGCTCTGAGAACTCTGTCTAATGGCCTGGAATTATGACACCATGGCTGGTTGGCTTTGCTGAACTTATGGTGCTTCACCTTGATTAGTACCTGGGGTTGGCCTGGAAATTCCAGTTATTTCCTCCTGCTGATATGGAAGTGGAATTGGATGGATTCTGTAGGGGTCCTAGGGAGAGCTTTGTATTCTGGAAATAGGCACACTGGGGTGTGCATTTTCACCATGGGCTGTTTCTACCCTGCTCCTGAGTGCATGAGGCTGGACTGATGGCAGCAAGAAGAGCCAACTTTCTTTAGTCCTTGTAGGAAAGCTACTAAAAACCTAGGACACATCAGTAGCAACAGTATCAATAATATTAGAAATAACATTAATAATAATTTAACAATAATAATATTTAGGATTTTGTAGTATAAACTTGATTATAACAGAGATTTTTAACCTGATACCTATGGACTTGTTCTTTTAATATTTTGATAACTTATTCCCATGTAATTAATTTCCTTTGTATTCCTATGCATTTAAAAAACATTATTCTGAGAAGTGGTCAGTAGATTTTACCAGATTGCCAGAAAGGTCCAAGACATAAAAAAACTTAAGAACTTCTCTTAGAGAGTTAAGAAGCTATATCTTATTAAGAGCAAATAAGTGGTTATAAGATAAATAATAATAGCATAAAACCAGAATCACCAAAGAAAGAAGCAACTGCAATGATGGATTGTTGGAGCTTGTGAACATATACTCTTAGACCATGGGATTGCAGAGTTGGAAGGGAGGGCCCTTAGAATATAGACTGTTAAAACAGAGAATGAAAGAGCTTGAAGAAAACACAGAATGCTAAATAAAAATATCACAGAGCTGGAATGAATGATTTTAGAACATACTAGTCTAGTTTATATAAAGTTAGAACTGGAAGGAGTCTTAGATATTATTTACTTCAATACCTTAAGAGGGGAGATATCTTGTCCAAAGTTACACAGCAAACCAGGATGAGAATTCAAGACTCCAGCTGTAAAAAACATTTAAACTGTTTTAAATAAACATGATATACCCAGTGTAAATTGGAGGTAATCTCCGAGGGGAGGCAGACATTGGAGGGAGGGAAGGAGCCATAGGAAAGGCCTCTTGCAAAAGGTAGAATTTCAGGTGCATTTTAGAGGAAGCCTGGGAAGCCAGGAGGAAGAGTCAAGGGGGTGAGCATTCCAGGCATGGGTCAGTCTGTGAAAAGACCTAGAGCTAAAGTGTCTGGTGAAGGGAAGGGAAGAGTTCCTGGATGATGGAATCCATTAGGAGGAGGGGGCAAGGGAGATTAGGGTATAAGGCAACTAGAAAGGTAAGAGGGCACAAGGTTATGAAGAGCTTTTAAAAGCCCCAAAATGATTTTTTTGGAGTCACTGGAATTTATTGAATGGGAGTATGACTCTTTTAAAACAAACTTGCTTTATTGCTATCAGAAATTCTAGTTGAATTTGTGCTCAAATTATGTTTTTCTTTGTGAATTTTCTTGTAGATGATTTGCAATAATTCTCTTTTTTCTGGATTTATGTTTCATTCTAATAGGGAAGTCAACATAAAAACAATCAGTACTAATAAGAAATATAAAGGATAAATTAATTATAATCAACAGAATGAACAGAATTCATGGGATAGGGAAAGCCTTCTTGCAAATGTTTGATTTTTATCTGGGACTAGAAAGAAACTGAGGAAGTCATGAGGTAGAGATGAGGAGGGAGAAAATTCCAGGCATGAGGGACCTGGCAAAGTATCTGAAATGACAGAAAGAGGTTCAGTGACCATCTCATGGTCTTAGTTTGCATTTGATTTATGGATACCAAGAAAATTTCTTATAACAGTGAAAGGTTCCAAGTATTGACCCTTTTGTTTGATAATGACTCTGAGTCAGTATGTACAAGCAGATAGAAACCCCTTTCTCTCATAGAGAAAGTAATGAAGGGTCACAGAAATTGGATCTGGGCTCTGGAGTACTTTCTAGGCTTCTACTTGGGTCTTATCTTGGGTTTATGTCTTAAGGATCCCTATTTCAATAATAGCTCTTCATGATAGGATTCTTCTTTTTGTTTAATCCTTCTTCCAGCCTACTATCTGACTTCTTTGGGAATTTCTAGGCTGACCCTGTTGTTGCTTTTTTGGGCTCTCAGGAATAGCTTAGACCAGAGACCTCTAAGCTTTCATTGTTCCCAAAGTGATCTGATCCAGGGTCAAGTTTAATTAATCCCAATCCCTCCTGATTCCATCATATTTCAGAGAATGAAATGGAAATCTAGAGGGGTTCCTGAGAATTGCCAAAGGTCCCATAGGGAATTATTGGCAGAACCTGCACAGGACTCCAAGTCCAGAATTCTGTTCACTGGCCCTCACTACTTTTTCATCTCCTAGTCTAAGAGTTCTGTCCACTACCACTGTTAATAATAGGAGTTAGCATTTGGATGGTGCTTTAGGGTTTCACAGTATTTCACAACAACCCTGGGAGGTAGATGCTATTGTCATTCCCATTTTTCAGAGGGAGGAACTGAGATAGAGAGACTAAGGGACTTACCCAGAGACAAAGAGCAAGTGTTTGAGGCAGGATTCACACTCAAGTTTTCCTGATTCCGGGGCCAGTGCTCTGACCACTTTGCCAACCATTTGCCTACTGCATATTTCCTCTGTTAGTGCCCAAGGTCATACTCTCTATTTTTCTAAGCTCAATGCCCACTGATTTGCTCTTCTTTTTAGGGAACAGAGACCCTTCTTGTTAGCTACTGAAAGTTAGTTTTAACAAAGTAATATTAAGGCATTTGAAATAATATAGTATTGGTATCAACATGACTTTTTAGAAAAAGATATTTGAAAAGCTAACATGCCATTAAAGCAAAGAAATCTGAAAACACTATGAAGAAACCATTTGATGTTTCTTGCTTCACTTCCTCAGATCATTCATTTGGTCTATTCACTGTTGTAAAGGGAATAAGAACACCCTTCCATCTTAGGGGCTGTTCAGCATTCAGTATCTATTTTTTTTGCTTTAATCAGTTCATTTTCTTGGACTCAGCTTTGATGGAGACAACAGACTTCCCCCCTTTATCATTTGGTAAGCAAGCTTAGAAAGGATGTATCCAATCTCCCCCTCATAGCAAGGTTTGAAAATACAAAGCTTACTCTGAGCAAGCAGACCCTCAAAATTATTAATTCAGTTTAGAAAAAAGGGCTTTGGGCATTTTCAACACACTGAGAAAATGTGAGAGACTTTTTCCATATGAACAATTTTGATTAAATAAAAATGAACAGCTTCTGCATGAGCAAAATAAATGCTGTGCAAATCAGAAGAGAACAATTTGGAAAAAAGAAAAACAAAAACTAAACTTCACAGAAAATTTCTCTGATAATTAATCTCTAAGATAATATAAAGAATGGACACAAATATATAAGAATTAGTGCCATTCCCCAGTAGATACATGGTCAAAGAATGTGAATAGACATTGCTCAAATGAAGAAAAACAAGCTATCAGCAACCATATGAAAAAGTGAAAAAATAAGAAAAATTCAAATTAAAACAACTCTGAGGCTTGCCTTATATGTAACAGATTGGCAAAGATGACAAAATAAGAAATCAGTAATTGTTGGAGGTAGGTAAGTAGGAAATAAGCATTTATTAAATGATTACTATGTGCCAGTCGTTATGCTAAGAACTAGAGATACATAAAAGAAAAAAAAATGGTGACAGATCCTGCTCTCAAACTTACAACATAGAAATGACAATACATGGAAGGATTGGGGAAGGGAACATGTCTGGTGTTGAAGTCAATCAATCAGTAAACATTTCTTAAGTCCCTACTATGTGCCAAGGCACTGTGCTAAGTCCAGAAATCAGAAGCACAGTGGGAAGGATAAAGGTTGGCTTGCTTGTATCTGACTCCAAAATAGAAGCTCTTGGAGAAACTCACCAAGAGAGAAAGGTGAAAAGACTCAAGGCATTGAGGGACGTTCCAGGGTAGGACCGTTATAGAGACATTGTGTTGAAGACTAGAAAATCAGAAGCATAGTTATTAATGTACTGGTGGTGGAGCCATAAATTGATTCCATTATTTTGGAAAACAATTTGAAACCATTATTCAAAAGATACTAAACTGTAATGCCCTTTAACCCCATGATACCAAATATAATATCCCAAGGAAAGTAAGGACAGACAGAAAGGACCCATATATACAAAAATATCGATAGTAACATTTTTTGTTATAGCAAACAACTGGAATCATACTAGATCCCCATCAATTTGGGAATGGCTGAACAAACTGTGATATAGCAATGTAATAAAATTTTATTGAGACATAAGAAATGAGAAAATACGACAGAATCAGAGAACTATGGAGAGACTTGTTTGATATGATAAAGAGTGAAAACCAGAAAAACAATTTACATAATGACCACCATAATTGTGAGGGGAAACAACTTTGAAAGATGTTGGAACTTTTTACCAAATCAGGGTCAAATTATAACACAATGATGAAATATACCTTCAATCCCTTAGGAGGGAAATGATAACTAGAAAAGTATAGCACCAGATAAGGTCAATATTTTTATTTATTTTGCTTGACTAAAGATATTGTTATAATGTCAGTGAGAATATTAATATGAATTTAGTACTCTGTGATTTAGGCTCAAGTCTTCCAGAACTACCCTTATTGAACTGAACTTTAATCTCTATCAAGCAATTTTTAGCTTGGAGAGAGAGAGCAATGTCTAACTCTCCCATGTACTCTGGCATCACATTCTTTCTGCTCCAAGAAAATTAAATGTAACATTTATAGGCATCTTGAGTAAGGAAGAAATTACAATTTTGTAAAAATACAGTTTGGAATTAACATTCCAAAATAGTTATTACTCAGATCCTTTTGGGGAGGAAAGGAATCCTTCTCCTGAGGATTTCCTTTCTGTACAATATCTCCACCTTGAATTTTAAAAAAAGAAGACATTATATTCAAGTGAGTCCTGGCACTAATCACTCAAGGTGAGTAGGAAGGCAATAATGCTATCTAGACAAGAGTTAAATTTGGTAATCACTCATATTCTATTTCAAAGGAAGATTCTAGCCTTTGTTCTTCCCACTTTGCTAAAGGGAAAAGTTGGCCAAGTGTTTTAGACTGGAGAAATAGCATTTCTCAATATTTTAAGGGAAACTAAAAGTAGATTTTTTTTTTTTTAAAATACTGTTCCACAAGAACGAAAGGGCTTTCTGGTGGGCTGGGGAAGAAGTGAGCTGTTGAGTAGTGATAGGTATGGGAAAAAACATCATTAATAAAACATTTTAAAGGGCATATAGATGGGAGAGACAGTAGAGATGCTGAAATGGACACAGAGCAATTTGTTACTACATTCTTAAATTTATAGATAAGGATAGGGACTGGACCTTTAATATTTTTATAGGGGGTTCCTAGGTAAAGAAATACCCCTACTTGTGTTGGTTAGCACTTTCTCTGCAACTCAGGAGTTTTCTAGAAGAGCATTGATAAGTTAAGCTACTTTTACCTAAGTCTATGCAGACAGTAGGTGTATTTCTCTAAATACTTACAAATCTCCAAAACAAAACAAAAAAACTTTTATGTAGCGTATATTTTATGTGTGTTCTTTCTATTCTTACTATCTTAAATGTTTGTGACTGTTGATGATTGCTGAATTCACAATAAAAGAGAATTTTGAAAGAATGAAATGTGCTAGTGTGCGCAGAAATGTGAAACTGGACATTCATCCCTTGGGTATTGCTGTCCCAGTATTTGAATTTATTCTTTTTTTTTTTTAATCAAGCCAATGAGTCAACAAGCATTGATTAAGCACTTACTGTGTGCAAGTTGAAACTTATCCAGGAAAATGTTTCTTGATTGAGATGGCCACTGTGTTATCTGTCCTACCTGAGTTTTTGAAAATGCTCTTTTACAACAGGCAGGACCTCTGAAGGACATTGGTTTGAATTGCTGGGTAAGCCTTGCATTGCACTGCAGGTCAGACAGCTCAAATGCAAGGTCAAAACAAGATTGTGCCTATCCAGTGAGAAAAGGGAAGCTACCCAAGCAGCTTTTGTCATTTATTTGTGGGAGTCTGCATAACGTGGCCTGACTTTGAGCTGGTATTGAGGAAAAAAAAAGAAAACCTAATGATCGGAAAGTGTTTGAATTGTGGTTGCTCTTCTGTCTAGTGGGGGGGGGGAGAAGATCAACTTTGTTATGAGTGATATGACAAGGCAATAAAAACCACAAGCTAGGGAATTATTTGCCCTTTTTCCATAATCGCCATACTCAGAATGGAAGCAAAGTCTAAGAAGAAAGGACTTTTACCACATAGGAAAGGCAAGAACAATTTACCTGTTTGATCCCAAACTATCCATGGGACAGGTGAAATAAATGGCTCAGGAGCCACTAAGCAAGGTAGGAGAAGGCAAGTTTTTTTTTTCTTTTGGATTTAGGATGCCACCCCACTCCCACCTCCAGTGCCAGACAAATGAGGAAAACTCTGAAGATTGTAGATTACCATCTCCACTTTTCTTAAAGTTGCTTAGTTCTTTCTTTTATATGTTTGCTTAGAGCTGGAACTTGAAATGCAGCTTTGAACAGTCATTTAGCATACCATGTAACCAATTTTTAAAATCATCCCTGGGGAAAATAATGCTGGGACTCTTGAGGCCAATGTTCAAATCCCTGCTATAGGATCCTGGGTAAATCAAGTAATCCCTCTAGGTCTTATTTTCCTTATCTATAAAATGACAGGTTGTTAGGAAAAGATGAGGCCTTAGGGCTCTTGTAGTTCTGACATTCAACTGATCATTTAACAAGGATTTATTAAGTATCTCTAATGTGCCAGAGAATGAAATAATCCCTATTCTACAAGCAGTTTACATTTTGGTGGGTGAGCAAGTACAAATAATTATATGTGCAGCTTAAGTTTAAATTGGTTAAATACAAATTAAATATACTAAAATATTTATAGGTGCAAATAAATTACATTAAGTACAGATATATAGTACATACAAAGTAGGAAAATACAAGGTGGTTTGGGAGGAAGGGCAATAGCAGTTGGGGAATAGTCAGGAAAGGTTTCATGCAGGAAGTGATGGTTAATCGATGTCTTAAAGGGAGAGGGGGTGTCTCTCTGCCTCTGAGAAGAGGTAAGAAGGGAATGTATTCCAGCACACATGGGATAGCAATGCAAAGGAAATGGAGTACCACATGTAGGATGGGGAAGAGAGAGAGATTCAGAGTCAGAGACAGAAAGATAGAGAGAGACAAAGATAGAAAGAGAGAAGGAGACTCAGGAATAGACAAAGAGACACAAAGAAAGACATAAAAACAAACACACACACATATACATGCAGAGAGACACATGCAGAAGGAGAGTGAGTGAGAGAGAGACAATGAGAGACAGAAAGGCAAAAACAAATACACACATGTGTACATACAGAGAGAGACAGAGACGGGGGGGTGGGGAGAGACAGAGAGACAGAGAGAGAGGTGGGGAGAGACAGAGACAGAGAAACAGAGACAGACAGAGACAGAGAGAGAAAGTCTGATGGAGAAATTAAGAAGGAATGGGATTAAATGAACATGTAGAGTGATTAGTCTTGGCAAGAATGGCCACGTCTCTGTCAGAGACTGGGTGATGTCAAGGGAAGTTTTTGAGATGACAAGAATGGGAGGAGATCTTATAGAATTTTCTTAGTAAAGCAAGAGGTAAAGTCTTCAGTTAAATGGAGAGAATGGGTGGGTGGATGGCTTGAAAAAGGAAGAGAGGGTTTAGAATTGCTTCTGTGGATAGTAAGATAGGGCAGGGCATAAAACTTTTTCCAAATGTGACTCCTTTTTGCCCAAAAAACTTTTACATGATCCTGGGTATATAGATATATAAAATAGGTATACAGATCAGACATTTTATGATAATAAATCATAATTTCATGACCCCCACATTCAGTTATGTGACCTTATGGTGTTGAGTTCCATAGTTTAAGAAGCTCTGAAATAGGGACTTAATTAGAGAGGAACAAAAGGACTATCTTGATGCAGTAAGGATTCAGTTCTGGTTGGACATGTAACATGTAAAGTTACTCAGTAAGGTACCCAGGAACCATGGTTGTGAGACTTTACTATGTTTTTGAGTAGAAGTAGAGGCAGCACACAGCAAGAATAATTCAGGGCTGAAATTTAGTAAGATAAGAAGCAGGGGCAAGAACTAGAGCAAAGGGAAGTATAGAGTGTTTTTGTTGTTGTTGTTTTATTAAAGCTTTCTTATTTATAAAACATATGCATAGGTAATTTTTCAACAATGACCCTCCTTGCAAAAGCTTCTCTGTTCCAAATTTTGTCCTCCTTCCCTTCACCCTCTCCCCTAGATGGCAGGTAATTCAATACGTGTTAAATATGTTAACAGTATATGTTAAATCCAATATATGTATACATAGTTGTTTAGTTATCTTGCTGCACAAGAAAAATCGTCTCAAGAAGGTAAAAAAAAACTGAGAAAGAAAACAAAATGCAAGCAAACAACAACAAAGAGTGAAAATGCTATGTTATGATCCACAGTCCTCTCTCTGTATGTAGATGGCTCTCTTTTCATCACTGAACAATTGGAACTGATTTGAATCATCTCATTGTTGAAGAGATCTGAGTCCATCAGAATGGATCATCATATAGTCTTGGGAAGTATGGAGTGTTAATGGCCAACAATTGGTTTGAAATTGAACAGTAATTGGTCAGTTGGCCAATAAACATTTATTAAATGCCTAGCAAAATGCCAGGTGTATGAAGAGGCAAAAGACTATCTTCAAGGACCACATACTCTAATGGGAAAAAAACAATCAAACAAATATATACAAACAAGATAAATTGGAAATAATTGAAAGAAGATGCTTGGATTAAGAGGGGCTGGGAAGGATTTCCTGAAGAAAATGGGAATTTAGTTGGGACATGAAGGATGCCAGGAGGCGGAGATGAGGAAGGAACATTCCAGGTATAGGGAATGACTGGAGCTAAAACATAGTCTTTTTTTTTTTTTTTAAATCAGAATAGAAATGAAGTCGATGTCATTGCATGGAAGAGAGTGTATCAGGCAGGAAGGTGTAAAAAGATTGGAAACAGGTGAGAGGGTTAAGTCCAAAGCTTTAGTCACTCTACCTATTGCCCAGACATGGGATAAAGACCTATACTACAGTGGAAGGCTCATCAGAGGAGAGGAGAGAAGGGGGTGAATTGGAGAGATATTGCAAAGATGAGGTCAGTAAGTCTTAACAACTGCTTGGATGTAGTAGAACTGAGAGCCAACGAAGAATCCAGGGGGCTTCTAGGTTGTGGGCCTGTGGAACTGGGATGATGGTGTTGCCCATAGCAACAGGAAAGGTTCCATGTATGGTGTGTTCAAGGGGGGTCTAGCACCTCTGACCTGGGGGCTGCTTATTTGTCTTTGGTGTCCAAGGGCATTCAAAACTGACCTGTGTCCAAGAGGCCATATTTTGGGCAGCAAGCAATACGTCATTTTGGCAGGCGGGGTAAACCATGCTGAGAACTTCAACCCTGGCTCCTGGGACCATCTCCATAACCAGAACTTGCTAGTTGGTTTCCCAGGCTTACCAAGCCTTGATGTTTCCTGCTTCCAGGCTAGCAGAGGAATTGCACCTGAGTTCAAATCCTTCCTCTCCTATCTGT
This sequence comes from Myrmecobius fasciatus, assembly GCA_023553655.1. Classification (NCBI taxonomy): domain Eukaryota; kingdom Metazoa; phylum Chordata; class Mammalia; order Dasyuromorphia; family Myrmecobiidae; genus Myrmecobius; species Myrmecobius fasciatus. The sequence continues at coordinate 590,497 of JAJPUD010000676.1, read as the reverse complement.
GGGACCCTGAGCACATAACTTAACTTCTGTACCTCTCAGTTTCTTATCTGTAAAATGGGACTGTCAGGAGGATAAAATGAGTTAATAATTAAGATTTTTTTGTACTACTCCTACTATTCTTTCCCAATTCCATTATGATTTTTCTTTTCTCTCCATAACACCATGGTTATTATTAGTCTTAATCCCCAAATTCACTATTGGGCAGCTAGGACACAGTAGATAGAGTGTTGGCTCTGGAATCAGGAGGAACCTGAATTCGAGTCTGGCCTCAGACACAAGTTGTGTGACCCTGGGTAAATCACTTAGCCCTGTTTGCCTCAGTTTCCTCATCTGTAAAATGAGCTGAAATAGGAAATGGCAAACCACTACAGTATCTTTGTCAAGAAAACCCCAAATAGAGTTACAAGGGGTCAGACATGCTTTTCTGCCATGGTTTTTATTATTCTCTTCCAATAACACCGTGGTTATTATTCTTCATTCCACCATTATTGCTATTATTATTTTCTCTCAGTTCTGTCATAGTCATTGTTGTTCCTTTTCTTCTTCCTCTTCTTTCTCCTCCTTTTCCAATTCTGTCATCATTATTATTATTATTCTCCCAATAATGCCGTGGTCATCATTCTTCTCTCCATTCTGTCATGATCATTGTTCATCTTCCTCCTCCTCTTCTTTTTCTCCTCCTCCTCCTCCTTTTCCAATTCCAATTCCATTATTATTATTATTATTCTCTCCCAATAATGCCATGCCCATCATTATTACTCTCTCGATTCCACCATGGTTATTATTATTATTTTGATACTCTCCCAGTCCCATCTGACTCCTTCCCCAATGACTCTGCCCCTCCCCCTTCCCCAACCCAGAGGGTCTGGAGAGGAGGGGAAGGAACCGAACTCGAAGACTCCAGTGTTTGTCCGCTTAAGGAAGAGGACGAGAGGAAGAGGGCGGAGCCCAAGGGCAAACGCAAGCGACGCCTGCCCCATGACGTTATCACGCAGATACTTAAACGTGCGTGAACTGGCGGCTCGTGCGTGACCCTGGCGGGCCGTGCCGCTTCCCCGCCTCCGCCCGCCGGCCCTTTCCAGTCCGGGGTTGGGGGTCCTCGGCCTGGCGAGCCCCGCGGGCATTCTGCGATGCCCCCGGCGAGCTCCCGGGCCCCGGTCCGAGCCAGGGCAGGAAAGCCCAGTGGCCACCTACTCCCTGAGGAGGCATGACAAGACCGAAGGCCGCTCGCGCCCCTTCCTCCTCCTGGGCCCCGCTGCAGCTGCCTCCCGGAGCCCAGGCCCTGCCCTGGGGCTCCGCCTCCTGAGGGCTGTGAGTGTGGATCTTGCGCGGCGGGGAACCGGGCCACGATCTGGCGACTTGGGAGCCTGGCCCTCCTCGGTTTCCGTCCCTCAGGTCTGTAGCCATTCGCCGGCTTTCTTGTGCCAATGACTTCGCGCCGTAACCCGTGAAGTAAAGGCGCTGGTCATGGGGACTTCGAGCTCCCCGTTTCCCCCCTCCCCCAAGGCCTATGATCCCGGGGGCCTCAGGCGCAGACTGGGTGGGGGCAGGGGAGAGAGCGGGCTGAGACCCTCCCTCCCCCATCGTCTTTTCTCTTTGCTTGGGGCCTGTCCCCACCCCCAGCCGTCAGAACTTCCCCAGTTCCTATTTAAGCTTCCAGGGCAGTCTTTATTTCCTCTTCTCTTCCGTTAGATGTCAACTCCTTGAGGGCAGGCGCTGCTTCTGCCGCCCTTTGTGTCCCCAGTATTTAGTAGCACAGTTAAGGACTTAATAATGCTTTTGGACTCATCAGAACCCCCTAGGGAGCTGGGAAGTTCGGACTGCATTTATTTTACAGACGAGGAAGACGGTCCAGAGCCAGCCTCGTGATCACTATTAGAGTAGGGATTCGAACTCGCATCTTCCAAGCCCGATCATTTCCCAGCTCCGTCCCCTGACACCTGAAATGCCCCTTTCCTGGTTGACCAGTGCAAAAGCCATAACCTTTCTTAGCTTTGGTTTCCTCAAATGCAGCAGACGAATAATTGTATTTAAAAAGTCAGGTTGTGGGGAATAAAGCCCTTTGTCCACTTGGAACGGTTCTCCATGTTTCCGTGTCTGGCTCATGTTTGTAACTTGAATATCTAATCTCTTCCCAGCTAAACCCATGATATTCTTCAAGTTTCCTCAGAGACACTCCTCCATACTTGCTTTGCTCAGCCCACTAGTGTTATTTTCTGTACTGCCCTCCCACTCTACTTTGTAACCTCGAGGCCAGGGACAGTGTCATCACGTCATGTTTGTTTGCTGAGCATCAGTTGCACTGCCATCCTATGTCCTTAATAAATATTTGTGATTTGAAATCGAGTTGGTGTTGGGCCAGCTCAGACTCCTAAGTGACAGTAGCCTTAACATGATGTATGTAGGAAAAAATGGGGCATCAGGCTTCCGGTTTCTCACTCCTCCTTGTCCTCTGGTCAGTGGAAGATGGTTTATATTTTTCACTAAAGTCACTGCCCTTTTTTCTGAAGATAGTAACTTCCAAATGGGTTCTAGGCAGCAAAATCCAGTTAGAGGAATAAAAGGATGGTTTATATAATTTTTGTACAACTTCAAATTATATTCATACGCCTCATTTATTTTTAAAGGAACGAATTAAGGTTGAAATGCATTGCTGTGACCTGGATTAAAATGTCGAGAATAGGCCGTGCCCTGGTTACATGGCATTGTCATAAAAGCGGTTGTGGAAATGCATGTGGTATTTATGGATAGTCATTCTGAACTTTTTATTCACAGAGTTGAGATTCAGAATTGTTGTTAAGACCTAGTGCTTCAAAGATTTGTGATTTTATTGTAGTAATAGAAAAGTAAATAGGAGTGTACCTTGGGATTTTCCCCACATGTTTACATGCAGGGTCCATATTTATTCTCTCAGGAGGCAAACCTTTGAAGTGAGCCTTTTGCCTTTTGCCCTTGGGTAGCTTTGGATGAGCAAGTTGGGCCCCTGGAGTTAGGGAGATGATGGTTTGTTTAACTGTGTGTTTTTGTTTTAAATGTTTATAGGTTTTAATCTAATTTGAAAATGAGTAAGTGGAAGAAGACTTCAGGTGATCAGGCAGGAGGCCTTGAAAAGTTCAGTCCTGATGTTCTTGCTGATGTCTCTGAACTCTTTGCCAAGAAGTTTTCCTATGGTAAACCACCCAGTAATGAGTGGCAGTTACCAGATTCCAATGATGTTTTCACCTGTGATCACATGGAATTCAATTCCCTTCTTGTTTTGAAGAATTCCATGAATGAAGTAAAAAACTTACTGAGTGATAAAAACCTAGACGATTGGCATCAGCACACTTCTTTCACCAATAAAGCTGGGAAAATCATTCCTCACGTGAAAAAGATTGTAAATGCAGAACTTTGTACTCAGGCTTGGTGTAAATTCCATGAGGTATTATGTAGCTTCCCACTTATTCCCCAAGAAGCTTTTCAAAATGGAGAGCTAAACTCAGTACATCTTTGCGAAGCTCCTGGTGCATTTATAGCCAGTCTCAACCACTATTTAAGATCTCATAATATACCCTGTGATTGGAACTGGGTAGCTAACACCCTGAATCCTTACCATGAAGCAAATGACAACCTTATGATGATTATGGATGACCGACTTATTGCAAATACCTTGCCATGGTGGTACTTTGGTCCAGATAACACTGGTGACATCATGACCCTGAAACATTTGACTGGGCTTCAGCATTTCATAAGTAACATGTCTCCTGTTCACTTGGTCACTGCAGATGGGAGTTTTGATTGTCAAGGAAATCCAGGTGAACAAGAAGCTTTGGTCTCCCCTTTACATTACTGTGAAGTAGTCACTGCACTGATGACTCTTAGTAGTGGTGGCTCTTTTGTTTTGAAGATGTTTACCTTATTTGAGCATTGTTCTATCAACTTGATGTACCTGTTAAATTGTTCCTTTGAGGAGATTCATGTTTTCAAACCTGCTACTAGCAAAGCTGGGAACTCAGAAGTCTATGTGGTTTGTCTTTGTTATCTGGGTAGAGAGGCCATCCATCCTGTGTTGACTAAAATGATGCATCATTTTGGAACTGAAATTATCAATAAAGCTCTTTTCCCCCAACATACAATTCCAGAATCTTTTCTCAAAAGACATGAAGAATGCTGTGTCTTCTTTCACAAGTATCAGTTGGAGACCATTTCTGAAAATATTCGTCTGTTTGAATGCATAAGTGAAGTGGAACAAGCCAAGCTGAATAATTTAAGGGACTGTGCTGTGGAGCACTACATGCAAAAGTTCCAAATGAAGCGCCTTCCCAGAAGTAATTGGCTAGTAAAGAAATCCAATATTGGGTGTAGTATGAATTCAAAATGGTTTGGACAAAGAAACAGATATTTTAAAACCTACAATGAAAGAAAGATGCTAGAAGCGCTTTCATGGGAAGAGAAGATGGCCAATGGCTACTTCAACCACTGGACTGAAGAACATACTATAAGTAATACGGGGAAAAATACTGTTTTAGAAAGTGTTTGCTCTAACCTTGAATATCACTTGTGGTATGTCTTAGAGGGAATGAAATTACCAAAGGTAAAGTGTTCTCCTTTTTGTGATGGAGAGATTTTAAAGACTCTAAATGAAGCCATCGAAAAATCATTGGGGGGTGCCCTGAGCTTGGGTTCCACAATTAGACAAAAGCCACAGCATTGCTATTCTTGCCATGTACTTTCTGAAGAGTTGATTTTTTCTGAGTTGTTGAGTCTTACCAAGTGCTCTCAGGAGGAGTCAGCGGAAGGACTGAGCAACAAAATCAAGTGTCTGCTGGTGGGTTTGCCACCTCCTGATAACAACACCTGTCAGGCTGTAGAAGTGAGCTTTTTGGAGTCTGCTGACCTCATGAATTTCTGCTGTTCGTTGCTTCATGATGGAGAGCCCAGGTATCAGCAGGTATTTCTGGACTGCTTTCTGCGCTGCCTGCCTCGACTTCAGCCAGGGGACGCTTTGATCTTGCCTGTGCTGTCATGTTTTACACGGTTCATGGCTGGCATGGTCTTTGTCCTGCATAGCTGCTTCAGGTTCGTCACATTTTCTTGTCCGACTTCCTCCGAGCCCCTGAGCACTTGTGCAGTCCTTCTGTGTGTTGGCTTTCGGGACCTCCCAGTGCCTGTGCTCCAGTACTTGCAGAATCTGAAGGAACTGATGAGCACATTGCTTGGCTCTGATGCTTTGCATCAGGTTTTGCAGTTTGTGCCAATGGAAGTTGTCCTTAATGGAATGCTGCTAGAATTTTTATGGGAGTTAAATACTGCCATTGCAAAAAGGCAGTTGCATTTGATCATTCAGGGAGAACAACAGCAGAAGTCCACACTGTAAAAGTGCACAGTGCTTTTTACCTTGGCTGTGTCTTTGGATTTCAAAATTCCATTTTGATTTATTTTAAAACCTCAGGGATTTTAGTTTGAGAACAGCCAGGTCTCCTTCAAGGTCTCTTCAGTTTCACACAGCTTCTCACTTTTTGTAACTTTAAGGTATATACCATAAGCTTAGGGTTCTTCCAGCTATTGGGAAGTTGATTGATACGATCAGCTGCTAGATTTGGAATGTGTGTGTAGGGGAAGGTGAGGAGGTGTGTCTGTGGGGGCTGTTTGGAAGGGTAATTATAGGGGCTATGCCTGTGTGAATTCCATCTAGATGAGCTGATTTCTTACTCATAGTAGGCAGGATATAGTAACCTCAAAGCACTAAATCTTATGTACAAAGTCATATTGTTGGTAAGAGGAGATGAATCCATCCGAACAACTCTATATTTCACCATTTCAGCCTTGGTTTTCAGGATCCCCATAACTTTAGGCAGTAAATAGTCAACTTGCTCCATTATTCACAAATCTATAGTTGCAAAGCCATTTCTGAGAGGGGTATTTTTGTGTATTCTAACCAAAACTACTGAACCAAAATGGTATTAGGAACATTTGAACCAGCAATCATGTTTGAAATTCAAAGGAAAAAGATTCAGCATGCCTTTTAAGCACCTCTGTATTAAAGACTTTAGTTGGTAGTAATGTAATGAGTGTGAGAAATGACTTCATAATCAATGAATTCAAGATTTTTTTTTTTAATGCAGATTTGTGTATCTGTATGCTTAGATACATAAATCTTCATATTGGGAATTTGGAATATAGCATAAGGGGGAGGAGAATGAAGTATTCTTGTGGGAAAGAATGATGGTTCAGTGGTAGAAATATTCACTGTTTTAATTATTTTAGTAGAAACCTCATAAAAAGGTCATTTATGGAAGAGTTAGTCAACTGAACAAACTAGCACTGGGGGAGGGAGGGGGTATGTGGTAAGGGAAGGCTTTACTAGTTCGGTTTGCTTTCTCTCACATTTAAATGTTAGGAAAAAATAGGATTTCTTATTGGAAATATTGGTCAAGTCAACACTAGTTAATAATTGTGTGATCCCTGTGGTTCAACAAAATTGGAGAATGTCATTTTGGCATGTTCATTTAAGACATTTTTGTTGGCCATATTAAAAATAGATGCATGCTCTCTCTCTGATGGCTGAAGTAATTTGATAAATATTATTCTGCAAATTTTCCCTGTTCTTGGCTTGCTATTTTGAGCTCCATTACAGGTTTATGAATAAGTCACTTGCCGAGAGAAATTTTATTTTCATTTATTTAAGAATAGAAGAGGAAGTTTGAAAAATGTGCCACATTCAGACATTTTCCCTTTAAGCAAAGCTTTGGGGTGGTATAACAGTGTTCTTTCATTTACTGTGCCCTAATTTGTATTCATTAAAATTTAGATTCTAAGATTATAATTTACATGGAAGGACCTGTTCAGGGAAAGAGTTCTGAAGGGGAAGAAAAAAAAATTGGATTTAATGTTGGTGTTCAGGATATTACATCATTGCTTGTCTGGTAGCAGAAGTTAGGTTTGTAGAGGAAATTAATATCTTGATTAATTACTGGTCATTTTGTGGAAGGACTTTTTTCTAACTGTAAAATAGAGGAGCCTAATAGATTATTCATTAGCAAGAGAATTAGAAACTATTGGAAAATTATTTTGTCTGGCAGCTCTGTATATGTATGTGTTTGCTAGTTTTTTTTTGCCACTTTAACAAATTCTGCTATATTATTGATCAATGTATGTTTTTAAAAAACTTTTGATTAGCATGAGGTAGCATGGCATATTGGATAAAAAGATGGCTTTGGGACCAGAAAGACCTGGGGCTGACATCTGTATGACCCAACTGGATCTCTTAATGGTCAGTACTCTGGGCAGCTCTCTAGGAAGATGGGGGTCAAGTCAAATCTGGTTCACCAATAAGAATGGTTTTTATAATCTTAAATACAGTGAAACTGTATTTAAAAATGTAAAAACAAAAAAAACCCCAAAAAACATTCTTAGTCCCTGGCTGTACAAAGACAGGTGGGCTGGCCAACCTGGGCAGTAGTTTGCTCATCTCCACAATAAGACTATAGGTTGCAGGTAAGGTGCTAATCTGCATTGGTAGAAGGAGTTTCTTTATTTGGGTGTTACCTGTGTCCCTGAAAGCTCAGGGCTACTCCTTGTCCTGTCTCTTGAACAGTATGTGGTTGAATTCTAATTCTAATTCTAAAACTGAATTCTAATATTCTTGATACCTAAGGAACTTCAAGGACGCTTTTAAAAGCTTAGCTTTTTAATAACCAGGAGTGAATCTTTTATTTCCTTCTTCAGGCACTTTTTATCTAATTTATAGCATTTAAATTCAATCTATAGGTGAGACTCTAAAGTTAAATGAATTAGATGCAAATCTAACTTCCAACAGTAATTGGGAGTGATTTCAGTTGAAGGTAAAAGGGTATCTCCTGTATGAGAAGAGGAAGAAAGTAAGAAATCAGGTATGTGATCTGCAGTGGATCAGAGTTGTGACAAATTAGATAATGTCTATGAAATGCTTTGCAAATCTTATAGAGCTATGTAAATGTTAACTGTTACATTATATGTGGATTGAGTTTTTAAATTAATTATCTTTAGTGTGGTTTTTGAAGAGCAGACATAAAACTCCACATATTTAATTTAGTTCCTCAGTAAATTCAAAATGAAAAGGAACTTTTGTAAATTTTGTTTCTCCATTACATAGCTATATCAGAGTATGCTACTCGTAAGGGAGAAAAATAATTGTGGAACTTGTTAGGTTTTTTCATGAATTGTAATAATACTTAGATGATTTAAGTGGCATTAAATGTTTTCTTCAAGTAAAAATCAGGAAATTATAATTTGTTGTGTGTGATAATTGTTCTTATATTTGGAGTATGTTTGTTATTTTATTCTAGTTTTTAAAATTCTAGTTGGAGTATGTATATGATGTTATTCTAGTTGTTTATTGTAAATCTTTCTATATAAAGAAAACTACTGAATGAGAAGAGCAAAGAAAATGTATTTATTGATATTTTATTCATTTTTGATAAGCGTACAGAATTAAAAATTGTTTAAATCATCTTTTCTCTTTTAATATAATTAATTGAATATTTGTATTGGTTTTGATACATTAAGCATATGGGAAATGAATTTTTGGCTTATACTTTAAGAAATGAAAAGAATTTATAATTCTAATCTGAATCAGATCTGTTTTTTCTGGGTGTACCCCTTTCAGTTTTCAGCAGAATATGCACGTTTAAGTGCTCTGTTGGTTAATATAAAAAGGGCAACACTGAATTTATTTACATTTTTTCCTTGTAATTTTTTGTGTGTACTGTATTGAAATGATATTTTTAATGAAAAATTATTATCTTTGTAAATAAACAATTTAATTTGCTGAAGTTTCTGGTTCTTTTTTACATTAATATTTATTTGTTATAAAACAAATCATTTTGAGAATCTGGTAACAAAAAATATGTTTGCTATCTGCATTTGAGAATTTCCTTCCATTCATTTCTCAATTAGGCCAGGATTGAAACCTACTTTTGCACACAAAACTTACTGAGAAAAATAAAAAGTAACAAAAAAATTACTAGTGGGTTTTCTGGAGTATAGTAAACTTGCTTCAAATGTCAAGGTTATAAAATAACCTTTTTTATGCTTCACCTAAATACCTGTGATTGAATCACAGAATTTTAGAATTAGAAGGCCATAGAATTAGTGGCATTTAGTTGATACCTGAAGGGAATTCCCTTTAAAATGCATCTGGCAGATGTTCATCCAACTTCTGCTTCATAGATCTCCAGTGAGGTGGAAACTAATATCTCAAAATCACCATTATAGAAAGTTCAATTCACTGCACTTTTGGACAATCCCTGATTGTTAAGAAATTTTTTCTGATACCAGCCTAAATTTTGCTCTTTGTAATTTCTTTGATTCCCATTTCTGCCTTCTGGTGTCAAACAAAACAGATCTCATCCCTCTTCCATACAACAGTCCTTTATATAAAGAGTACAGTTACCATGTACACGTCTTTACCTTGCCCTCATTTCTCTCTTTACATTCATATACCCTCCTTCTGCCCACAGCAGTTTTTCTTTACCAGATAAACACTTCTAGTTCCTTTAACTGATGCTCAGAAGACATAAACGTGGAGTCCTCAGCATCCTGGTTGCTTTCTGGATATTAAGCTTATCAATATCTTTCCTAGATTTGACATCTGCAACTGAACACTATTGCAGGTATGATCTGATAAGGAAGAATACTAAGAGACTCATTTATTCCTAGAAACTAAGCTGCAATTACAGTTTGACTGAATTAGATTTCTTTGGCTGCCATATTATACTGCTCCTGTATTAAATTTGTAGTTCACTAAACCCCCAGGTCTTTTTTTTTTTAAGTATTTTTTTTTTTGTTATTCTGAGATTGATAAACTGTACATAGAATGTGAGCTTGAGAGCAGAACTATTTGCCTTTCTAATGTATCCCCAGCATGTACAATAACTGATGCATAATGAAAATAGACATTAAATAAAGAACAGAAAGGATTGTATGTAAAATTAGATCTATTGTGTATTGCTTGTATTTTTTAAAAGTATGTAATAAAGTCATTAGTTTCAAATGTGCCCTGCTTGTTTGTTTCCTAAACTTCAGTTCTGTGTTTTTAAACTGCTTTTATAATAATCTGGTTCTGACTAGGATGTTTTGGAACGTCAGGTTTAAGATTAGAATAAAATGAAACAATTATGGAACATTTAACATTTACTTAGTAAAATAGGATCCTTACTGAACAAGGATATAACCTTAATTCAGATGAGCTCAACCTCCTTGCTTGTGTATTCCCATGTAATGGCTCCCAGTCAGAAGCTTTCTGTCCTGGACCCTTTTGTGCTCAGTAATCAATAATAACTAAGGTCAACAACCTGAGCAGGCTAAGTCCCAAGAATGGTTTTAAATACAGCACTGCTGGTAATACTTTACTTCTCACATAGATGTAAGAGTAACTAACCCATGGTCTGGATTGCTTCCTCTAACCTGCTTTGACACTGACAGGTCTAGTTTACCAGAGAAAGAACACTACTTTCAGATTTTCTCAGGGTTCTGCTTGAGAGCAACTGTTTTGTGTGTAAGGGATTGATCTTCCTTCACTTTAGTTCCTGATCATCCACTGATCTCTGTGCCAAGCATGGTACTAAATGCTTTATGGATATCTCAACAATAACACTTTAAATAAACATGTCCATTTACCTAGCAATAATACAAAAGAAATATTGCAAGGATATTTAGTAAAGCAAATGCAACAATAACAAATACATTACAACCATGCATAAACCAGAGTAACATTTTTCCTCCAATGCACTCAGCATCTATGGACAAAGGTGGTCACACCCAGAAGCTGTCAAGGAAACACATGAGAGAGGAAAACCCATATGCTTGGATTGACTTGCATCTATGGGCTGCAGGCTGTGATATCATGGATCCATTCAGAAGCATCGCTCTCATTCAAATACTTCTTTAGTAACTTTGCAGCTCCTCAATTTTTGCCACTCTAAAGAAATCTGTTCTTAAATTCAATGTAGCATTAAAAACTTTCAACTTATAGTCACTTTTGGGGGGAATGAAGTGGGGAGGCAATAGGGGATTAAATGATTTGCCCAGGGTCACACAGCTAGTAAATACCTGAGACTGGATTGAATCGAGATCCTCCTGACTCCAGGGCGAGTGATCTAGCCACTACACCACCTAATTGCTCACAATCAGTTTAAAAATGATTTTGAGAAGATGTTTCTTTTTATTTATTTTATTTTCCCTCAGTAATATGTAAAACAATTTTTGAACATTTGTTTAAAAAACTTTGAGTTCCAAATTCTATTCCTTCCTTCCTCTTTCCCCTTACCCCATTGAGAAGGCAAGCAATTCGATATGTTATACATATATTGTCATGCAAAAATGTCCATCGTAGTCATGTTGTGAAAGACAACATAGATAAAAAACTACCTTAAAAATAAAGTAAAAAGAGTATGCTTCGGGGCAGCTAGGTGGTGCAGTGAATAGAGCACCAGCCCTGAAATCAGGAAGACCTGAGTTCAAATCTGGCCTCAGACACTTCCTAGCTGTGTGACCCTGGTCAAGTAGCTTAATCCCAATTGCCTCAGCAAAAAAGCAAAAAAAAAAAAAAAAAAAGTATGCTTCAATCTGTATTCAGACACTATCAGTTTTTTCGCTGAGCATTTTTCATCATAAATCTTTCAGAGTTGTTTTAGATCATTGTATTGCTGAGAATAGCGCGAAGTCCTAAGCTGATCATCTTACAATATTACTGTTTGTACACAGTACATTTTACTTTGTATCAGTTCATATAAGTCTTTCCAGGTTTTTCTGAGAATATCCTGATTATCAATTCCTTTTTTTCTCTGTAGTATTTTATTTTTCCGATTACATGTGAAGATAATTTTCAACATTCATTTTTGTAAGATAGATAGTTCCAATTTTTTTACCCTTTTTTTTTGCCTCCTCCCCAGGACAACAAGTAATCTGATACAGGTTATACATGTACAATCATTTTAAACACATTTTCATATTAGCCATGTTGTAAAAGAAGAATCAGAACAAAAGGAAAAAATCATGAGAAACAAAAAAAGTGAAAATACTATGCTTTGATCCACATTATAGTGCCCATGTTCTCCAAGTCTATTAGAGTTGTCTTGAATCACTATATTATTAAAAACTTTTATTTTCAAAACATATATATATAAATAATTTTCAGCATTCATCCTTGCAAAACCTTTTGTTCCAGTTTGTTTTCCCTCTCTTCCCCCCACTCCTTCACCTAGATGGCAAGTATTCCAATATATGTTAAGCATATGCAATTCTTCTATACATATTTCCACATTTATCATGCTGCACAAGAAAATTCAGATCAAAAAGGAAAAGAATGAGAAAGAAAACAATGCAAGCAAACAATAACGAAAAAGGTGAAAATACTATGTTATGATTCACACTCAGTCATCCCAGTCCCCTCTCTGGAAGCAGATGGCTCTCTTCATCCCAGTCTATTGGAACTGGCCTGAATCACCTCATTGTTGAAAAGAACCACATCCATCAGAATTGATTATCACATAATTTTGCTTTACTGTGTATAATATTCTCCTGGTTCTGCTCACTTCACTCAGCATCACTTCTTGTCAATCTTTCCAGGCTTTTCTGAAATCAGCCAGCACATCATTTTTTTTTTAATTTATGGAACAATACCATTTCATTGCATTCATATACTATAACTTACTTATTCAACCATTTCCCAGTTGATGGGCATCTCTTCAATTTCTAGTTCTTTGCCCCAAGAAAAAACTGTTATAAATACTTTTGTAACTAGAAATTATTTTCCCTTTTGTATTCTCTCTCTTTTGGGATACTGACCTAGGAATAGTGGTTTTGCTAGATCAAAGGATATATCTGCATGGTTTTATAGATCCCTTTGAGCATAATTCCAAATTGCTGTACAGAATGATTGAATCAGTTCACAACTCCACCAATAGTGCATTGATGTCTCAGAAAAAAAAATATTTTAATTGTATAGTTCTTCCCTTTAAACCAAAGAACTACAAAGCTCCAATTGATTGTAAGCAAGGCAAGCAATTCTAGCTAGCTCCTTGCTCATCAGGATTCTGTTATATCCAATTAAATCTTAGTATCTCTTCCTATTAGCAGTGGCAAAACCTTTCGTTTATATCTTTCTGCTCTTACCTTTCATATTGAAGGAGTGAAGGAAAGAGAAATGATTACTTTTGAAATCCTTCATTTTTATGAAGCCTTAGGGCAACTGGTATCAAATTCAAATAAAAATGAAGTCACTAAAATATACTGAAGGTTCCCTCTCTGAAGAGGCATATTGATTTAGAAAATCACAAATTATCATTGTATTTTGCTTAATTTTTATTTCTCAATTTTAATTGGGTTTTGGCTACATTTGGGAGTCCCAAGGCCCTTACATTTGACAATGAGGTTGAATTTCTCTCCAGCCAATCAAGAATAATGGAGCCCTGTCAGCAGGATACCTTTGCTACAGGTCTCTTCAAATAGCTCTGACAGCTCCAGGAATCTTTTCATTCCATATGAAATCACCTTCTTTCAAGGTCTTTAATCTGTTCCTAGAACAACTTCTCAACCTCCTATGTCCTGTATGTTTTGTTTTTATTTAATGTTTTAAATTCTGAATTTAACCATCAGAAAAGAGCATTTTCATATACTTGGCAGAACACAGAAAGAGGATTGTATATAGAATTGAATCTCCATGCCTAAAAACACCCCCAATAACCCAAAACAAGGTTCTTACCTTGGGACTTTTCTTGAGAAAGCTTAGCTATTGCTACCTCTAGTTTTGTGGGCTGTACATTTTTCCTCTTTGGTCACACTGGTGCTCACTTTGATTGAAGAATTTCCTTTTCTATCACCAATGGGCTTCTTACTACTCTTTGTAATTATGGGACTAGATGTCTTTTACTAGTGAGTTTCATCTATTGTCCACTCCTTCCCTCCATATTTTTATAAACCCCAATTAGGAGACAATAATAAATTCCATCTCTTTTCTTCTTTCTACTCTAGATTATTATTTTTTTTTAACTTTCTTTATCTTTCCCTGGCTCTAAACTCTCAGAACAGAATCAAAGTCATCCCTAAGTTTAATGTTTTTCTGATTTGTCTCCTTTAATAACAGAGTAATAATGTAATTTGAAAACAATAATGTTCTGAATGGTCTCATTTCTTTTCCTCCAATTAGAATGTTAGCACTACACCATCATATCACAATCTTCCAGTGGCTCAAATAAACTTGTCTTTCTAGATGTCTCTTAGCTTATGTTTGTACTTGAAAGTCCCTACCCAGCTCTTTTTTATTTTTCTGAAATGAACATGAAACTTCTCCATTAAATTAAAGGTAAATTCCCTACTCCTACCCCAAGTATTCTAATCCTGTATCTTTCAATGACTTAAATAAGAGCCTTCATTTTTTGTTTTATCCTCATATCTTAAAGCAGTTATATGTAAATGAACTAAGAGGGTATAATGTTCATTATCTCTAAGTATTCTACATGGTCCAACATCTAATTTGTACTTTTGAAGCTGTTCCTTCATATTCATATTTTGCAATTTATTTATTTATTTTTAGTAAAGCTTTTTATTTGTATAACATATGTATGGGTAGTTCCCCAGCATTGATCTTTACAAAGCTTTCCATTACAAATTTTACCCCCAGTTCCCTCCCCTCCCCTAGATGGCAGGAAGTCCACTACATGTTAATAATGTTGAAATCCTTGAGAAGTTATGCAAGAAAAATCCTATCTACAAGAAAAAAAAAAGAATCAGAGAAAGGCAACACAATGCAAGCAAATGTCAATAGAGATCATGAAAATGTTATGTTGTGGTCCATATTTCATATCCCTCTCTCTGGGTGTATATGGTTTTCTTCAGTGAACAATTGGAACTGGTTTGAGACAATTCTTTGTTGCAGAGAGCCATGTCCATCAGAATTGCAATTTATTTTTAATAAAAGTTTTTTCTTTTAAATCACTAATTTTTTTGGTACAGCAAAAATTGCTTCTATGAATATTTTTGTACATATGGACCCTGTATTTTATCTTTTTGAGATACCTAGTAGAGGTATCACTGGATCAAAAGACATGCCTTATTTAGTGACTTTTTTAATAATAGTTATAAATTACCTTCAAGGACCAATTCATAGCTTTATTAGTGGTGCATTAGTGTGCCTTTCCCTCCCACAGCCATTGTCATTTTCCTTTTTTACTATCTTTGCCAGACTGATGGTTGTGAAGCAAGATAGATAAAGCATTTATGAATTGCTTATATGTATACCAAAGTTCTATCCCTGTATGAAGTATTGGTGATATAAATATGCCTCTTCTTCTTAAGGTATTTAAATTCTAATGGAGGAATATAACA
Source organism: Myrmecobius fasciatus (assembly GCA_023553655.1). Lineage (NCBI taxonomy): Eukaryota > Metazoa > Chordata > Mammalia > Dasyuromorphia > Myrmecobiidae > Myrmecobius > Myrmecobius fasciatus. The sequence continues at coordinate 575,152 of JAJPUD010000676.1, read as the reverse complement.
TATAGTGAGAACTGGAAAGTGGGGGAGACGTCGATTTGCCTTTAAACTGGTAACGAGGAGTTGAGATGGAGGCTAGTTCCATGTAACATAAAGTGAAAAGTCATTTATTAGAGCATAGGGATCTAGGAATAGAATCCAAGGTTGGGATGGGTGGGACAAGAAGATTATAGTTGGAATTTCTATTGTTTCTTTATAACAAACATTAAGATTTTTAAGAGTAGGGACAATTTCATTTTTGTTGTTGTATTTCCACAATCTAGTACAATGCCTGGTATATTATAAACAGTAAATACTTGTTGATCGATGCCCATTTTATTTTATCCTATTGGATTCATCCCAATATTTTACCTAAATAATCTCTACATTTGGAGTGTATGGAGTATGGAAATCCATTGAAATGTGAAAAGATACCATTAGAACCATTGATTTCTATTTTTTTTAATCTAACCTCCCCCCAACAATCCAAAACTTTACTAATATTTAATCTGTGCATTGGGGCAGGTAGGTGGCCCAGGAGTTCGAGTGTCAGACCTGGCATCTTTTTTCTAACCCCACCATCCCTACCTTTCAATTCCTGTCCATTTTTCTTGAATTCAGATCAGCCCTTTTGCCTCTCTGTTCTTATGCATTCATTCCATCATTAGCTTTGTTCATGTTGCTCTCCTTACCTCAAATATTTTCCCTTAATTACTCTGTGTATTTGAATACTATCTTTCAAGATTTAATTCATACTTCACCTCTGTGAGTCTCAAGCCTTGCATCTGTGAGGCATTCTTCATGATTGGTAGCCAACATTTACTTCTTTTCTTAGTGATCTTCCATGGTACTTAATCTTGGTACCATACACTTAATATTGGAAAATGTTTAGTAGAGTTCCAACTACCAGTATATAGCAATGTACGTGCACCATATTGTGACTTGTGAATTGGCATTTGCCTCCAGCTGCTATACTTGGTTTTATGTATGTTATATCCTTTACTACAATGTAAAGTTCTTGAAGGAAAGGACTATTTTAGTTTCTTTTTCTATCCCCAGCACCTGTCACACAGTAGGTAAATCTTATGAAATTGATTGAATGGTAAGTTGCTTAAGGGGCTTTAACTATAGATTATAATGTATTGAATAGGTGTTTAATAGATACCTGCTGAAAGAACTGAATGTATTTCACTTTATATGTTAACTGATTTAGGGTTGCTTTAACCCTAAGTGATTATTCTCCTAGCCCCCCATCTGATTTAATTAGTTGCTAGTTCCACAAGAAAGTCCGTCTGATAGCTGAAGATGGTGATTAATCCTTAAAAAAATCTTTATCTTCAACTTAGACTAAAGAACCTGTCTGTGTACTTTTCCTGGTGAGGAATGAGAGTGTTTTGAGAATTAATGCTGTCTTGGGAGCTTAGACTTCTTCCAAATGTTTACAAGTTGGCTCCTAAGTTAATTAAGCTCCATTTTGGTATTTCTAGTCCCTTTAGTAAATGGTAGGATGAAAAGCACTTTTATTTTTGAAAGTCAGTTCTACATCAATTATAGAATTCTACTTGATTTCCCTTGCTTGCTTAAATGGAAATTCTGTCCAAGGATTTCTGAAATGGCTAATGTTACTGAATATTTAAACAATGCTCTTTTTACTCAGTAAGTGGAGGAGGAAAAGAGTGGATTTGGAAAACAGTACTAGTGAGAGGGAGAGAATTTTGGATATAATAATGTTAGTGAGAAGAGAGCTTTGTAGATAGGTTTTAATGTGGAGTTCCCATTGATATCCTAATTGCATTGAATCATATCCATAGAATTTTTGTTTTACATACACTATCCTGTCCAATAACTCTATCTACTAGCTGTTTTCCAATCCTTTGATTGCCATCCAAAGCCTTTCATGAACTGGCCACCCCCTATCTTTTCAGTCTTCTTATATCTTATTCCTCCCCTTTCCCCTATATACTCTGAAATCCAGGAACAATGACATTCTTGGTGTTCTTAAAGTGAAACCCCCCCTCTCTTGGTTTTGGATATTTTCTTTGGCTGTATACACCATAATGCTATTCCTCTTTGACTTCTAGTTTCCTTGGATTTGTTCCTTTATCAGCTAAAATCCCACCTTCTAAAAGAAGAATTTCCTAAGTCAATCTCTCTCTCTCTCTCCCTTTCTTTCTTGATGTTGGTGAAATCTTTTCTGGCTGACTGTAGAAATTTTTTGGGAAGATTCCCCCCCCCAGTTAACTGTTTCACTTCTTATTTTAATGGCTTGCTTTTGCTTGTGCAGAAACTTTTAAATTTTATGTAATAAATATTGTCCATTTTGTCTCTTGTGATCCTTTTGGTTCAAAGCTCTTTTTTCTTTTTTTCCAGTTGTGAAAAGTATCTTCATATATTCTCTCATTTGTTCATGGTATGACCTTTTATATCTAAGTCATGTGTTTATTTGGAGATTATTGTGATGATATCAGCTATTTACCTAAGATTTCTGCCACATTGCTCTCCAATTTCCCCAGCATTTTTTTTTTTTTTTTTTTTTTACAAAATAAGAATACTTAGTCCCATAGTTTGTATTCTTGGGTTTATTGAACACTGTGCTATTCTGTCAAATTGCTTCTGGATATTATATATCTGATCTGTTCAATGGATCAACTTTTCTATTTTTTAATCAGTAACTTTTAGTTTTGATGATTGCTTCTTTATCATGTGATTTGAAATATGGTACTCCTTGGCTTCTTCCTTCCCATTTTTAAAACATTTTCCTTAATGGTCTTAACCTTTTATTTCTTTAGATGAATTTCATCATAATTTTGCCTGTTTTTGTTAAATAAACCTTTGGTAGCTTGATTTGTATGGCTCTTAATCTGTAATATAATAATTATTATTAAGTTTATGATATTTGCATTGTCTAATTACAAATAATAGCTCTCCAATGACTTATATTCCTTTATTTCTGTATGCTATATTTGTAGTCATACAATTTCTGTCTGTGTCTTAGTATATGAATTCCAAATTTTTTATATATTCTGTAATAATTTTTAATGGAATTGTTTTTTCATCTCTTTTTGCTATTTTTTGTTGGTAATTTAATATAAAGAGTAATGATTTTTGAGCATTCATATCCTAATACCTTTCTGAAGTTAATGATTATTTCATTTATTTTTAAACTAAATCTCTAATGTTCTTAAAATAAAACCATTATGTGGCTTGCAAGAAGTAATAATTTTGTTTCTTCTTTACTTGTGTTTAGTCCCATCTTTTTTCTTGTCTTACTGCTACAGTATTTTTAAAACTAGATCAAAAAATAATAGTGACAGTGGATAGTTTTCTTTTGCCCCTGGTCTTAATGGAAAGACCTCTAATGTTTCATGTGTTACAAATGATGATGCATTTTGGTTTTAGAAAGATTCTGTTTACCATATTAAGGAAAGGTACATTTATTCTTATACTTTATAAAGTCTCCAACATATTGTGTTTTGCCTAAAGCTCTTTCTGTGTCTATTGATATAATCATACTTTTAATTTTTGTTAGTAATGTGGTTTCTTTATAGTTTTCCTAATATTGAATCAATCTAGCAGTCTTGATATAAATCTTACCTGGTTAACAGGTTATATGTTCATTATGTTCCTGAGATCTATTTGCTAATCTTTTCTTCATTGTTTTTGCATCAATATTCATTGGGGCTTTTGGCCTATAATATTTTTTCTTACTTCTCTTTCCCAGGTTTAGGTACTTGAACTATATTTAACTTAAAAAACATCACTTAACCCCAATTGCCTCAGAAAAAAAAAAGCTAATACTTATGTAGTACTTGAAAGTTTGAGATTTCTTTACATATGTTGTCTTATTTCATTTTCACAACAATCCTGGGAGATAGGTACTATTGTTATTCCCATTTTTATAGATGAAGAAACTGGAGAACTGGAGTCTGGAGAAGTTAAATAATTTTCCAGGATCATGCAATCAGTAAGTGCCTGAGGCAACATTTGAATTCAGGTGTTCCTGACTCCTGGTCCACCACTATACCCATTGCCTCGTTTAGAATAAGTTTGGTAGAATGTTATTTTTTCTTATTTCTGCAAACTATTTATATTAAATTGGAGTTAATTATTTTTTGAATGTTTACTAAGATTCACTTGTAAATCCATCTGTTTGGGTTTTTTCTCTGGAAGTTTATTTATAGCTTGTTCAATTTTTTTTTGAGATTGGGTTATTTAAATTCTTTATTTCTTATAATTATCTTGGCATTTTATAGTTTTGTACATATCCACTTATCGTTTTTCCTGGCATGTAATTGGACAAAATTGATTCTTCTCTCTTTTTCTTCTTCATATTAGTTAATAGTTTCACTGTTGTGGTTTTTAAAAGTCCCTGATTTTATTTATCATATTAATAATTTTTTAAATTCAATTTTGTCTTGTCTTTGAGCTTCAGAATCTCTACTTATTTATTTATTTATTTTTGCTTATGGCTTTTCTAGATTTTTATTTGCTTGTCTAATTCATTAATTTGTTGTCTCTTTTGTTAAAGAAAATGAGTGCCTTTTATGTGCTAGGAACTCTTTTAAGACCTGGATTATACAAATAAAAATGTAGTTCTTGCCCTCAATAAACCTATAATATCATGGGAAACATAAGATACTAAAGTGGGGATGGTACTCCGAGAGTTCCTCTCAGGGACTTGATGATGATGATGATAGCAAAGTCAAAAACCAAGCAGAAGAAGCAAATGAAGAGATCGCTAAGGGAGAGTATGACAGGAGTCTTCTGCTCTGCCTTCTAACCCAATGACTGATGATGCATGGATACTAAATAATTGATGAGGTATGAATACTAAAGCTGAAGCAGTATCCACGATTATGAGTTTCTTCCTGATGAGCTTATTCTAGGGTTAGGGAGAGTGGGGGTGGGGATGGGACAGGAAGAACTGCTTGGTGATAATGATAGTGGAGTTTAAACCTGTCAGAGCAGCTAGTGGCCAACACACACACACACACACACACAAACACACACACACACACACACACACACACACACACACACTTCTTTGTCTGCATTGACATTATCCAATAAGTTTGTCTCATCAAAATTTTCTTGAATGACATTTTCAATTGTTTAATTTAAGGTTAGGCAGCTAGGTGGTGCAGTGGAGAGAACGCCAATCCTAGCAACAGGAGGACTTGAGTTCAAATATGATCTCAAACATTTACTAGCTGTGTTACTCTAGGCAAATCATTTAACTCCCAATTGCCTCCAAAAAATATTTTCACTGGTACTTAATATTTTCTTTGATTCACCATCTTGCATGTTTAATTGCTTTGTCTCCATTTAAGTTTGAGTCTTTTCTTCAGAGAACTTTTATTGATTTAAAAAAAATTTTAAATATTTTTAATGATTTTTATTTTTAATGTATTTTAATATTTTAATAAATAATTTAATATTTTTATTGATTTTTATATTTGAATAAAATATTTAATAAAGGTTGTAATTCTGCATTTGCTTGTGAAAATTTCATTTTCTAGCACATGGCCAATTTTTCCAAATATGGCATCACACATGAGGAATATATATATTCCTTTCTATTTTCCTTAGATTTGTCCAGATCTCAAAGGATGCACGTTGAGATTACAAATTACGAGCCATAACATGATTGCAGTTTTGCTCTCTATTTCTCTCGGTAATTAAATAAATTCTTCTTTCAGGTACTTAGATTCTATGTTATTCAGTACATACACATCATTCCTACTGATCCCACTATTTTTGGTATCTTTCAGTAATATCATTTTCTTGCTTATTTCTTTTAATTATGCCAGTTTTTATTATTGTTTTGCCTGAGATGATAATTGTTTCTACTGCTTTTTTTGAATTTACCAAAAGTATAGTTCTTCCCAGCCCCTTGTTTTATGAGTGAATCTTGACTTAAGTATTATAACATATTTTGGAGGTTTTGCTTTCTAATCCATTTTGCTACCTTTCTATGGATAGTTTTTTTTTGAAAAATAAAATTTGTTTATTTTTTCTTTGAATTTTTATTTTGGTGTTTAGATTTTTTTTTTGTCTTTTGATTTATGATTTTTCAAGCTTTTTTAGTTGTTTGCTTAACTCACCAATCTGTTCTTTCTTTTAAATAGGTGAGATCATTTCACTTACATAAAAGGTTATGATTGTTAAGATGTCTTATACTTTTCAGTTTTTTTTCTCTCAGTTCCCTCTTTACAAAGAGGAAAGGAACAGGCCATGGTGTCTCCTTCAGACCACTGTTTAGGTAGGCTTAATTTCTCCTGGAGTGTGAGAGCTTGGCTGGCTGGGCTGGGCTGGGCTCCATACCAGGCTCCATGGCTGCTAGACTAGGCTGGGAAGGCCCCATGGTTGCTGCTGAACATTGTCATCCAGGCCTCTGGACAGTGACCACTGGATGAAGCCAGGAAGGCCGCTCTGCTGGCTGTTAGACAAAGCCAGACAGGCCATTCTCTAGCCAGGCACCTCTGCCAGTTAGGGCTGGACAGACTGTTCTACTTTTCTCAGGTTATGGTGCCTCTGCTTGATGGGTTGACCCAGTAGTCTATTGGTTTTATTCTTTGGTCTTTTCTTATCTTCTGCCATTGGCTATAGTGCCTAAGAGTTACTGTGGTCTTTTTATCTGAACTAATCCTTTAATTTTAAAAAATTAAATAATATTTTATTTTCCCCTAGTTCCCAAGAAAATTTTTAGCAGTCATTTTCATAAGATTTTGAGTTTTAAATTTTTCTCCTTTCCTCTCTCCCTTCTTCTCTTCCAAAGATGGTAGGCAATTTGATATAGTTTATACATGAGTTATCATGTGAAATATATTTACATATTAATCACAATTGTAAAAGAAGAAAGATAAAAAGAAAAAAAAACATGAGAAAGGATAAAGTAAATGAAACAAAAATCTTTTTCAATTTGCATTCCAAGTCCATCAGTTCTTTATCTGGATATGGATAGCATTTTCCCTCATGAATTCTTTGTACTTGTCTTGAATCACTGTGTTGCTGAGAAGAGCTGAGTCATTCATAGTCAATCTAATAACATCCTTTTTTTAAAAAAAAAGATGGTATTACAATGTTCTTTTCAGTGGGAGAACAACAAAAGCCCTCTTAGCAAGGTAGGGCAAGGACCCTCATCTTCGGCTCAACAGAAGCTTCTTCCCTTTTAACTCTCTTTCAAGTCTCTGAGGTTGGTGGTCACTTCCAGACAGAAACCCGGAGAACACTCACCTCTCATTTTCAATAAATTCTTCCCACTCTAAAACTCTTTCCTTTGGCAATCAATTCCATGTTCTCTTAGGGTAATCAGTGTTTTTCACTCACACTCTTTTCAGAATCTTTTGTCAATTTACATTATGTGAATGCAGTGTATTCATTAAAGTCACGTTCCTTGTCTGTTCGATCTCTTCATATCCTATTTTTCTTCTCAAGGCTTTCCCTTGTACTTTTCACTATCTCCATCTTTTTAGCCTCTGAAAATTTTCAGGTTTTGCTGAAGTCTTACTTGGATACTTCCTTTGCATCAATTTCTCTTGATTCCTAGGCTTTTGTATTTCAAAATTTTGTATTTCAAAGTTCCTTTTCAGCTTTGATTTTTTTCATCAGGAATCTTTGCAAGTTCTCTAGTCTATTAAAGGTACATTTGTCCTCTAGAATTATATTCAGTTTGGCAGGGAAAGTTATTAATAATTGCATGCTTTTATCTTTTGCCTTTTGGAATATCATATTCAGAAACTCTCTCCTTTATAGTGTTGTTGTTCAGTTGTGAACCTCATTTGGGATTTTCTTGGCAAAGGTACTAGAGTATTTTGCTATTTCTTTCTCTAGCTTATTTTGCAAATGAGGAAACTGAGACAAACATGGTTGTCCAAGATAATACAGCTGGTAAGTGTCTAAGGCTAAATTTGAACTCATATCTTCCTGATTCCAGCCCTGTTCTCTATCTTCAGCATCATCTAGGTGCTTCTTTATAATAGCTGCCATTAATTCTAATATGCTCTTCACTTTGGTTCCTCAAACACTTGCCTGCTTGCACTTTTTTTTCTTTGACTTAGAAGAGCTGTATTTTGGCTATGGTATTCCTGGTCATTTTAATTTTGGGACTCCTTTCCAAGATTTTTAATGGATTTTAAAATATTTTTATTCTGCCCTCTGGTTCTAATTTATTGGAACAGTTTGTTTTATAATTTCTTGAAATATGGTGACCAAATTTTTATTTGAATTTTTTTCCCCTCGAGAGTCTGATAATTCTTGTTTTTGCTGAGGCAATCCGGGTTAAGTGACTTACCCAGGGTCACACAGCTAGCAAGTGTTAAGTGTCTGAGGTCACATTTGAACTCAGGTCCTCCTGACTTCAGGGCTGGTGCTCTATCTACTGCACCACCTAGCTGTCCCCATAGTCTGATAATTCTTAAATTATTTCTCTTTTACTTGTTTCTCAAGTGATTGTGTTCTAGAGTATATATTTTATGTTTTACATTTTCTTCTATTTTGTACTTTGTTCTAATATTTCTTGTTCCATGGAGTCATTGAATTCTCCATGTTCAATTCTATTTTTCATGTGGCTCCCTATTGTGATAAATTGTCTACCTTTTGTTTCAATTTATTTACTCTCCTTTCAATCTTCCCCTCCCAGCTCTATTTTCATTTTCATCTCCTGTTTTATTATTACCCACTCTTGTACTCTGTTTGGCCAAACCATTTTTTATTTTTCTCAGGTGCTTTGCTAGTAGCTGTTACTGGGTTAATCATTATTTCTAAGTTTACCTTTGGGGCTTCTCTCATCCCATAGAATTTATTGTGTTTTCTATTGTTTCCTCATATTTTTAGTTTCATTTCTTAGTTTGGGATCTTTCCCTTGAATCAGTCCTATTTGGTATTGTTGGGTGGATTGAGTAAGCCACTGATGTTCTAGAGAGGTTGGCTAATTTTCCGTCTCTTTTTACCATCTTCAGTTAGCAATTAGTTCTATCTTTTGCTGTGGTTCTAGCATTTCCCAGTGAGATGGTGGGAATTATGCTTGCATTAGGCCTCCTGAAGAGCTGGCATATAATCACTGAGTTAGTCCTGAGTATGGCACCTGGTTCTCTAAGGAGTGTCTCCCTGTTAATTGACCAAGTTCATTCGGTTCTGCCCCTTGCTTGTATTCTGACAGCCTGGGATCAGAACCTAGGGCAGGCTAGCAAAGCTACTTTCTAAGTTTCTTTTTGGACCACAAGCTTCAGATCCCATTACAGAGTCTGGGGTCAGCTCCTCTCGTCTTTCTACTTCTGTACCTTAACATGAGTCTTTCTCTGCCTCCAATCCTTCTGTATTGATTCAGAGAACTAGATTTTCAGGAATGCTCTGGAAGGTTGCTTGATTACTTTTCTCCTTTCTCTTACCCTTGTCCTATTTCCTTTTACATATCTTTATTATTGGTCTTGCTGAGGTTATTTTCTGATGCTTGGAATCTGTGGGAGGTTAATCTTAAGTAACAGTTTCACATTATGTTTCCCTTAATGACATTGTTATGGGAATTTTTGATTTTTATTTATTATTTGAGTTTTAGAGACATTCCTCCTGTAAATTTTGGTTTAAACATTAACCTCATCTGAACAAAAGCTATCCAGTAAAATGTAAAAATTTGCATAAATGCCTCATGTATTCTTTAGATAAGAAGCCAGAGGAAGAATCTCAACTGTGCCCATCTCCTTGATGACATATAAATCCTCCTCCTCAATCAGCCCATTTGCAAATCCTCTAAATGTAGTTAAATCTGTAAATTGACTTAGTTTACCTATAACATTTTTTTTGACAAATTTGGTTTTCTTAGGGGATGTATGAGATTATGATTTTGTTTAACTAAATTTGTTAAACTTGTATAACATTGAAGAGAAGTGTGGAATTATGGATCTATCTTCTCTTTAATTTTTGTGGCCCAAGAAGAATGTACCAGATTGCAATATGCAAATTATTTCTCCATCACTCTGGCATAATTTTGCCCATAAGAAGCCTTGTCAGCATCTATTTAATGACTGTTCAGGTTTTCTCTGAGACCTGAACCTGCGTTTAAGCATAATAATAAAATCTAGTTTTTCACCCCCCAAATTTCTGCATCATGGTAAAGATATATATGTATACGTATATATATATATATATCTTTACCATAATGCATATATATATATGTATGTGTGTGTGTGTGGGGTGTGTGTGTGTGTGTGTGTGTGTGTGTGTGTGTGTGTGTGTGTGTGTATTTGGTAGCAGTTACTCACCACATGAACTCAGAGAGGATAGATTTCTCCCATAATAACACTCAAGTTCACATCAGTCTTTTGAATACTGTGTCACACTGCTGGCCATCATTATTACTTGTAGTGAACTTGCAATCCACTAACAATCCTACTTTTGTACTAGTGAAGGTGACTGTGTGAATCCATAGGTAAGGCCTTTTTTCACCATTAGTTTTGTTCTAGCTTTATTGATCTTTAATTTTCTCCACACAATTTGTTAGCTATTCCTCTTAACTTTTGTGTCACTTGCAAATCTGATAAATGTAAAAGTGCTTAACTCCTGCCTGAGAACCAAGTGTGTTACATTTCTCTTCCTTACCCCAGGTTCTCCAGGGCCCTTAAGGAGCTTGGGGTGTTTAGGAATTACCCTTGTCACAAACCCCCACTGATTGTGTTTCCCCAATTTTAGGGGTACAAATACGCTAGTTCCATCTGGCCTCTTCATAGTCATACTAGCTTTTTATTTTTTTTTTTACAAAAGAATATTTACTTCAAAGGCATAGCAAAAACAAGTATATAAACATCCCACCTCTCCCCAAACCTAGGGCCAGAATCTCCCCTGGCCTCCTTTCTACCCTTGACCTCCAGGGAGGAAAGGAGGATTAGATCCACAATCTAGTTCAGTTCCTATATAGCATCAGTCTCATCAAGTTTCAGGTCCAAAGCTCTCAACACCCCATCTTCTCAGAGATTTCTTGCTGACTGGCAGCAATCCTGTTTTCAAAGTTTCAAAGTTTCAAACAAATCAAAACCCAAATCTACTTCTTGGGACCACAGGGCCATAGGAAAAGGGGAAAGTGGATCTTTCTCTTTCCCAGTTTATATGTGGTGACTAAGCTGTGTGTCATAAGGTGTTCACCTCTTGGACACCAAGATAGGAGAGAGATGGAAAGAGAAAGAGAGAAATACACACACACAGACACACACACACACACACACAAAGACCTTGTGTCTAATAATTCCCATTTCTAATAATTTTAAAGACATAGACAATTCCTGTCATACAGTCAAGGGAAAGAAACTGCTCCTACCCACTTGATGGGGGAATGCAGAATGTCTTCCACCAGGAGCAAATTCCCAATGTGTTCCACATGGATGCCTTTGTCTTTGGCAATCTGATTAAGCACCAAAGTCTTGTTACATAAACATGCTATCTATATCTTTATATGACTTGGTAAAAATGTTATGTGATAGAGGGCTATCTAATGAGGGCCTAGTCATGGGAGCATACATAAAGGACTCACAGAGGTATTTGGTAATAAATAAAAAAATGAATAAATTAAAAAAAATAAAATCCTTCAAAGTGGCAAAAATGATTGTCTCTGTGGCCGATGAACAAATGGGCGATATATGATGACATAGAATGGAGGATCCTCACTCTCTACTTCAGAACACGAAAAGACATTCTGCATGTATTTCTTGTTCATTTACTGACTGACAGCAGAAAGTATTTTTGTTGATTACAACTCAGAATTGAATTTTTGTACAACTTACCTCTCTTTTTCCCCATAATATAAATGAAAAGGAAATAATACTTTAACACTCTAGGTGAGTTAACTTTTCCCCAATGTGGTTGTTTCTGCTCCTCTTGTATCTATTTTCCCTTGTAAAGATGAAGAAATATTGGAAATGTCAACCTTATGAAATTTGAAAATTCAAAGGAGCCATTAGGGATTGAAAATCTATGATAAAAACTGCATGACTGCTATAACCAGTATAACCAAGCTGCTTGAGCCAGTATAACTCTGAGGAGTGACTTTTGGCCTTCAGCCAAGTAGGACTAACCCAAAGAGATGCTGTGTTCTACAATGAAGAGAATGATTCAGTCCATCCAAGCTCAGATTACTAGGACACTTTGCCATGGAGAATTTCTTCTAAATTCATAGGAACAGAAAGTTGTGTTTTTTGTTTTTTATTTATTTTTTTGCTAAGCTCATGAAAGCCTTTAGGGTTATCCAACTCAAATGAGGAAAAAACTCAGAATCATAGATTTAAATCTCAAAGAAATTTTAAAGGTCTTTTAGTTCAATCCCTATTTTACAGATGAAGAAACAAACTCAAATGATTTGTCCAAGACCACATGAATGGTAGAGTTTGATTTCAAAGCTGAATTCCCTGACTCTAAATGCAGGACTCAATATCACATCATCATTTTTTTTTAGCTCCAGACATTAACTATATTTCAAATCTACCAGTATCTACATTTCCTCTTGTTGGTTAGTCATTTTTTAGTCATTTTCAACTCTTCATGATCCCTTATTGGGGTATTCTTTGTGACTTGCCCAGGGTTGTGTCTGAGGCTGGATTTGAATTTAGGTCCTTCTGACTCTAAGACCACTGTATGGGAATTTTTTGACAGAGATACTGAAGTTGTTTGCCATTTTCTTCTCTAGCTCATTTTACAGATGAGGAAACTGAGACAAACAAAATGTAAAATGACATGCTCATGGTCAATGTCTGAGGCTGGATTTGAACTCAGATTTTCCTGACTCCAGGACCAGCACTCTTCCACTGAGCCTCTCTCCATTACATCTATGAGAACATTCCTCAAGGAGTTTGCTTTTACAATCTGGGTAAACTTTATCCACAGAGTTCCCTTGGAATATCAGTCTAGTAACTATTAAAAATGAAGTGGGGGGTTTATTTTGATAAGACCCAATCTTTAGAAAAATAACTGTCTATTATTAGTGCTTCATTTTCATTTCATTTATTTTAGTGCTTCATTATTCTTATTACTGCTTTGTTTTCTAGAGATTTGCTAATCTTCTCTTTAATAGTCTATTCTGGAATTTTCCAGGTATTGAAGTAAAGCTCACTGGTCTGTGGTTTACAGAATGTTTATTCTTCCTCCTTCTTTTGAAAAAAAAAAAAGAACATTTGATTTCTCTAGTAATTCAGGATCCAACCTGTCCTCTGCTCTTTCAAAGGTCAATGACGAGCTCAGGAGTTCTTTTAATTTCTTGCCCTTTTTGTTTTATCTTAGGACATAGTTCTTCTAGGTCTGAAGTTCAGATCATGGGCCTGATGACTTGAACTTATCAAGAGGAGTTAGTTGCTTTCTTATTATCCCTTAGCTTGAGTATCAAATACCTATTAGCTATTTTTTGTATGTGTGTGTTGTTCTTTCTAGGCCATAAATCATTCTCTTTGGCAGAGAAAACAGAAGCAAAATATTGAGCAAGTCTGCATTTTCCCTGCCATCAGTTATCTTTGTTCCATCTACTTCAAGCAACACTCTTATCCTTGTTTTAATTCTCTTCTTTTCTTCACCATAGCTTAAAATAACCCCCAAACACTCTTTGTAATCCTTAACTTTTTTTTGCTAACCTCAATTTACTAACCTCCAGCTTCAGTGGTCTTAACTCTTATTTCTATCCTTGTTGAAGTTCAGTTTTTTTTAAAGTTATATCTGACTTTTCATGACCCCATTTGGGGTTTTCATGGCAGAGATACTGAAGTGGTTTTGCTGTTTACTTGTCCAGCTCAATTTACAGGGGAGGAAATTGAGGCAAATACAGTTAAGTGACCTGCTGGGGGTCACATAGTCAGTGTTTGAAGCCAAATTTAAACCAAGATGAGACTTGTTACTTCCGGCCCTGCTGTCTATCCACCTTGCCGCCTAGCTTCCCTAACTCCCCCCCAAATTGCTTTGTATTTACTTGTTAATATTCTGCTAATTGAGTGTAAGCTCTTTTTTTTTTCATTATTGTGCTGACTCAAAGTTTAGCACAATCCTCTTCCCAAAGAAGATGGTTAAAAATGCTTATTGAATTATTAGATAGTATTTTCAGTATCTTTAATGGTTAAGTTCCTTGTGTATCTACACAGGTATCTTTAGACAAGTCTCTCATTTATTCCTCATCAGAATTATGTCTATTTGTAGATTTTCATTTATGGGAGTTTCTGTATTTTATTTTGAAATTAACAAGCATTGCTTTTTCTTTCCCTCCCCCTCATTAAAAAAAAGAAAAATGAAACCCTTGTAAAATTATGCATATTCAAGCAATTTATTTCTGCATTGGCTGTGACCAAAAATATGTCTTTGTCATCTTCTGAATCTTTAGTCCATTCTTTCTTTGTCAGGAGGTGGGCAGCATGCTTCATAATTGGTCTCCTGGATGCATTGTTGATCAAAGTTCTTAATTCTTTCAAAGTTGTTTTGTTTGACAATGTTGTAATTATTGTGAGATTTTTCTCCTGGTTTTGCTCACTTCAGGCTTTATCAGTTCATACATTTTATCAGGTTTTTCTGAAACGATCTCTTTTGATATTTTATCCTTTGAGCCTGGAGCAAGGAGGAGAGACTGGACTATATTTGAAGGGAATGATGAGTACAAAAATGAGTGTAGTCCAAACTAGTCTATAACGTGCTGTGAAAAAGGGACAAAGAACGTGCTCTGGGAATTAAAAGGAAAGAGAGAACACCCTTCTTGGGTAGAAGGTTTGAAAAGAGAGAAGTAACTTTTGACTGAGCCTTGGAGAATGTGTAAGATTTCTATGAGGAGAGGAGGTCATTTCAAATGGAAGCAACAGCACAGTCAAAGTTATGAGGATAAGAAAAATTCAGAGCATGTTTGATGAGCATTGGATAATCTAATTCAGATAGATAAACTAGAGGGTGTGTATAAGGGAGTAATGAGAGATGAACCAGGAAAGGGAGTTGATGCTGCCAGATTATGAAGGAACTCCATGCCAAGGAGCAGCTTAATTATGTAAGCGATGCTTAGACACAGATTATAAAAAAAGAGGAATGACATGATCAGGATGATTTTTTTTTAAGATCAAAAAGTTAAGGTCCTGAGAATTCATCTGTTAGGAACATTCTCCCCCTATGCAGATCACAGCATAATCATTCTTACAGTTGTAGGTAGTTGCCTGAGACTCAGAGAATATGCTCTTGGTCATATAATCATTTAGTCAAAAGTGAGATTTGAACTCAAGACTTGACTCTTAAGTCCTACTCTGTCTTTCTTGTAGTTCCTTAACATAATGAATTGTATGCACATGAAATTTCTACTCTCATGTTGCTCCTTTTCTGTGCTTTTCTATTTATTATGACTTACTAATGGTAGGTATACCTTTCTTAGTCCTTTGAAAGTATGATATAAAATAAGATTACACCATGAACCATGAGAGATTTATGTGCTCTGGGATGAATGCAGATTGAATACTGAACATTACCCTTATAAATATTTGATGCTAATGATCAGAAAACTGCTCTTTTAAAAAATAAAAATGTCTTTGAAAAAAGGTTCTTTAATTGAAACTGGCAAAAGTGATTTCCCCCTGTGACAGATCAGCAAATGGGCAGCCATTCTGAGAAAATATATCTGAAATTTCATATGCTTCACTATTCGGCCAACTATGTATATGACAAATAATTTAATAGTCACAGAGAAGAAGCTATGGAGGGAAAACTATGGGGTAGTAGAGGTAGGAGGGGGGGCACAGGGAGAGGATCAGCTCTTTAGACCCTCTTAAAACTGTGAGGTGGAAATGAGATGTCCAGATATGCTATTAACATTATTCAACTCAGAAATTTTCATTCAAATCAGCTCTAACCACACTTCTTCACTATATCGCTCTTTTCTCTGCTTTCCCATTGGCTTTTGGTCTTACTTTTCTTAGATGGGCTGTGGCAGAAACCCAGGGAAGGAAAAGAAATTGTTTCAGGGACAGAGCTCAGCTGAGAACCGTTTTTTTCCTTTTGCCTCTCTTTGCATCCCTAGTTCTTAGCACAGTGCATGGTACATAGCAAGTGCTTAATGAAGGTTTGTTGACTTGTTAACTTAGTGACTTTTCTGTTCTTGGTCCAAGCACACAGCATTCAAACCCTTCTTTTCTAAGTCTCCCAAAGGAATTCAGAAGTCTTGATTAGCCTCCTAGCCTTTCCCCGGGTACTGTATTCCAGTTTCCATCCTGTGCCTTTGCACAAAAGATTGTCCATGTTTAGGATACATCCTCTCCTCAACTCTCCCTGTTAGCATCCTTAACAGTCTTCAAAGCACCAGCTCAACTGTGATCTCCTACAAGAAACTTTTTCCTGATTCTTCTCTCCCCTTTCTCCCATCTTAAAATTATTTTGTATTTGTATATACTTTGTAGCTACCTGTGTTCATGTTGTATCTCTCTAGAAGAATGTAATCTCTTCAAAAAGGAAATGTTTCTTTATATTTTTATAGACTCAGGCTCTAGCACAGAGTAGTGTTTAATATGTATTTATTGAATTGAATAGGCTGAGGGGTGTAGGAGATGAAAATGGGATGGCACTTTCCTTTCAAGTCTAACCCCCTTCTTTCTAATGTATAAATTATATGTAGATGTGGTCAAGAAGTGACAATTGAAAAACAAATCGCCCATGCACTGCTTTTGCAAAGGGAAAAAGGGAGATTTTAAGATTCTGCACAAAAATTCGCCTTGCCATCCACACCTGGAGCAACACTGGGAGCTCTAACCACAGCACTGCTTGTTGTTTTGATGAGTACGTTACAGTGACAAGTTAATAATAAATCTCCAACTCATTTAGAGAGAGTGGCTAAGGAGGTACTGTGGTTTAATTTACATCTTTGGAAACTACTGAAGATTTAATATTCTCCCTGCTTCATACATCATTTTAATGCCCCTGGGGCTGAGGAGGAAAACATTTTTAACTGTTAATCTGAGAAGCGCCATAAATCTGTCTTGGGTCACAACTAAAATGAGTTTCTGGTGGTCTCAATAGAAGCTCCAGTGCCCCCGATTTATTCAGATCTCCAAGCCATTTATAGAATTGACAGCCTAGGCTGTGAAACTGCAGAAGCGGGGAACAGCAGGAGAATGGCTCATGAGGAGGATGCCGCATTGACTTGTCTATGCCCAGTTAGTAATCCTCGATCAGAACCACACAATCATCTCTTTCCCCTGCTGGGACAACTACAGCAAGATTACAGAGTGTGAACAGAGCTGTGTTTGAGATTCAGTTCAGAATACTAGGTTCTAAGAGTCTTTTTTAAAAAGGGAGCATTGTCACAGCCTGTACCAAGATCATACGTGTCCCTGAGGGAGAGATCTCAAATCACTTCTGAAGCCATGACTTGATGGACAAATGTTTCCTTATTGCAAATGGAGATACTGGATAGTGGAAAGAGGAAAATGATTGATCTTGAGAGGTCTAGAGGCTCAGCAATTTGCTGTTTTTAGGCAGTTGGGAGTATATTCAAAGTTATTGACCTTTCATCCTTTACCAAGTAAGTTTTATAGTTTATTAATTTCATTAATGTTGAGATTTTCCCCAACTACTTCTTCTGAGACTGTTTCCCTCTTCTGAAACTATGTTTGTCTTCACCTATTCTGAGTACTCTTTAAAATAAGTCTTATATGATTTGAAAATTTACTAAAAATATTACTGCCTCTTTCAAATGACTCCACTTCCATCTCTCAAAAGAACTCTTTGTTGTAAACAAACAGACTAATATACTGGCAGTCTTAGATAACCTGTATCTGATTCCTCACCTGCAGTCCACCTCTTTTATGCTAAGTAAAGAAAAGTAGTCCTTTGGAGTTAAGGTCATATTTTATTTACCTGGATCAGAGTTCTGATGTGTTTCAGTGTTATTTTCCTTTCCTTTATTGTATTCATTATCCAAATTGTTGCTCTGGTTTAGTTTAGTGTCTTAATTTATACTAGTCTCTTCTTCTTTCTCTTTATTTTTATTCTGAGCTTCATATGTGTACACACAGAGAGTAATTCCATTTATAAAAAGCACATAAAAGAGGCGTATACCTGGGAATCTCTGTCCAATACAACTTGTTTGTTTAAATTAGGTAAGAAATTCAGCATGTTACTTTCAAAGCTGTCCTACTTATCAGTACTTCTTTTTGAACTTCCTTGTGTGTGAAAGAATTCAGTGCCTTTTTATTCTTTTCGTCCTCCTTTTGGTTATCATTATTACTAGTCCTCTCTCCCCCAAAATACCTCCCCTCATTAAAAAAAGAAAAAAAATAACAAATAATCATAGTAAAGAAAAAATATATATAGTGGCCATGAAAAAAATAGTATAAACATATGTATACATATATAAATAGTACATCTATCTATCTATCTATCTATCTATCTATCTATCTATCTATCTATCTATCTATCTATCTATCT